>CATIWO010492908.1:0-18709 GCA_949673435.1 Macaranga tanarius
GGTAGTGATATTTACTCATTTCAGGGGAATTCCAAATCTTGAAAATTGGCAAAGTCAAGTTGTAATGATGATTGGTGCTGTGCTTCCCCAAAGTGCTACGGCAAGAGCATGGATCTGCGGTTTGCAACTAATTCGAGGAAAGTTACAAGCCTATGTATGTCAGGAGAAGGGCCTGGAGCCCATTGTGTATAAGAGTTGGCCATTGAGGCCGTGGAAGATGCCTTCTGCATCAATCCAACTTATTTCATGAGCCCATTACATGAAAATAGAAGACTGAAGTGAGCTCTGGCCTGAAATCGACAGAGAGATAGAGAGTGAGAAGGTAGCGTTGGGCCAGAATGCGAGCAGGAGCGACATAAGTTGAGCACACTTGCCTGCTCAAGTATACCCCATTTAGATATGTAACACAAAAATATTTTTTTAACTAAATTACCGGTGCTCATGATTTATACAACTCTAATTAATCCAATTTAATAGAATATATAAAACTATTCCAATAATTAATTGTTGGATAAAAATTGAATGTTTGACAAAACTAAAATGATAGTAAAAATTTCTTAACAATTAATTTAATGGAATAACATATATCATGTCTCAGACTAAAAATTCATTTAAGTGATAATAGCTTTCTATCAGCTTATTATAATAGTTTATTGATTTGTATTACATAAATATTTAATTATAACACACGTAGTACTGAATCAACAATGAAAAGAAAAAAACCATTTACAATATGTATTAATTTTTTTTACCGAGTGTAAAATACTTATAAATATATAATATATTTAATGATTAAATATAATAAACGAAATATAAATAAGTTATTTCTACGATAATGGGAGAAGAAATAAGTAAATTAGTGTAGATAAATTATTTATGCGCTAGCCAATGAAAATAAGTATATTGGTGATAAGGTTTAAATACAGTGATGGAGATAAGCAAGTAACTAGTTCAAACTCTAAATCAGTCAATCTTCAATTTTAAAATGTGCATCGGTTAGTTAGAATGGAGCATATGTCAACAATCTAGGGACATAGTTGTTGGTCATCCGGATCACTTTGTCAGCCATTTTGGTGGCATTGGCATATCATAAGCACTTCAGCATTTTTTTCATGGTGAATCTAGTTTAAACCCCCATGTCTAAGTTATTAATTTATTATCCTCCCAGTGACCTTGAGATGGGCCTCAAGTTCAGAAATAACAAAAGTACAAACAATAACCTACAAAAAGGATGGGTGCCTCACTTAGAGGCCTAAGAACCCTTGAAAAACCCAAAGCACAAAATGGGTCTGGCATTTGCATTTGCATATACAGATGAATTTAGACTGGCATCCAACCTTGGCACCCAATCCATTTCTCCAAAATAATAGCCACACCACACTTGCAGATAAATTTGTTTACAACTTAAGAAAACCCATCATGACTAGCTTAATCTCATACCTAATTAAGATGTTTAATAAAAAATCTTAACTAATGACTCTTATTATACCTTCTCTCCTTCCTTCTTAGTCCTCTCCCAAGACTAAACACCTAATATAGTTTTCACCCTCATCAAATTAAAAAGAAAACTTATAATTACCATCAACTATACATTTATCAAAAAAACTTTTTTTTTCAAGAAAAATAAAAACCCTAAATCAACAATAAAATTAAAAAGTTCCAATTTGAATCACAGGATAGCATTAGCAGCACTACACTTCCTTTTTCTTCTCATTCACCCACTCTCCCTAAAACACCCTCAAACTTTCATCCAAAATTACTCAAAATTGCCCCTCTGCGACTAATCTAAAATTCCCAAAAAAATATGACCCCTAACCCAAGCCCTAATTTTTGTGCCCACACACAAATATAAAAAAAAAGAGTTTAAAAGCAACCGGCTGTAACCGGTTCACTGCCGTCTAATTAACAATCTCCACTCCCCAAAATCCTTATGCGTCCTTAAAATGTTGTTACTAATAATAATTTCATTTTATTTTTTTCAATACCACAACACATTCTCATAACATTAAATAACAATAATAATAATAATCCTCCTCTCGTCCATCATATAAAACCATTGTATTCTTCTTCTTCACAATCTTCTTCTAATTATCAGCTTTCAAAGGTCTGTTTATTTCTTTGTTTTTTTTTTATGTTCGTTAATTATCATCCATTCCTTAGAGCCGCATCTCATCCTCCATTTTTGTAAAGCTGGTCATGTTCTTGTATTTTTCTTTTCTTGTTGAAGACTGCTTGATGCTGCTCTGGTAATTGAGAGACAGTAAAAAAAAAAAAGATCTTGATTTCGTTTTTAATTTTGCTTTTTGGATATGATTATGCGTTATTCGCTTTATGTTCAAGTAAATGCTGCGATAATTTCTTCGGTTTTTTTGAGTAAATTTTGTGTTTAGAGGAAAGTGATCTGCTGTGTGTTTTTGATTCGTGTCCTGCTTAGATCTGTTTGGTGTTTGAATTAGCTTCGTTGTTGTTATTGCTGTTGCTGGATTCTTGTTTTAAATTTTTCTTTTGTTTTCTCTCTTTAGCAGCATGATTTGGTGGTGTCGTCGTTGAAGATAAAGAGAAAGCGCGACGCTCAAGAGATTATTATTTTTTCTTTTTTTTTTCTTTTTTTTTTTGATTTTAAAAGATGAAGAGGTCTAGAGATGATGTATATGTTACCTCTTCTTCTCAATCTCAACTCAAGAGGCCTATGGTTTCTTCTCGTGGTGAAACGTAAGTCCTTTTATTTTATTCTCTAATTTTGGCTTTAATTTTTGAGCTGCTTTTGTTGTATGCTATTTTTTTTTTTTTTTTTTTTGCCTTCTATTGCTCGATTCTTGAGGTTAATTTATTATTAGCTTTAACTTGATTTGATTGTTGTTTAACGTATGTGAGAAATTTTTTTCTTCTCTTTTTGTTTACCGGTGAAGTAAAGATCAGTTTTTGGCAAGGGTTCTCGTCGCTAATTCTTGTTTAGGAGTTTTTTTTTTTTTTTTTTTCATTTTAGAGCTTAGATGAACTTAAAAAGCTATTGTTGGAGTAATCAGTGTTATGCATGAACAATTTACTAATGTCTTTGATTGAGATCAATGTAATGAAAATGAACTTGTAGTTGAACTGAAGCTGTGATTTACTGGGTGTGTTTTTATTTAAATCTTAAAGTTTATTTTCATTTACTTTTTGTATGTATTTGTGCCATGAAGATCGGGACAACCTCAGATGATGGGAGGAGGAGCTGGTGGCGGCAGCGGTGGAGGTGGAGGTGGAGGTGGAGGTGGTGCTGGAGGCGGACAGAAACTGACAACGAATGATGCCTTGGCATATCTCAAGGCTGTGAAGGATATATTTCAAGATAAAAGGGATAAATATGATGACTTTCTTGAGGTCATGAAGGATTTCAAAGCTCAAAGGTTTGATTATTACATGCAGTGTAATGCTTTTTTTTTCCTTTTAATTCTTTGCATTCTTTTTAAAACTAGTTATCATTGTTTTAATTATTTTCTTTGTTTTTTCAATTTCTAGAATTGACACTGCAGGTGTCATAGGCAGGGTAAAAGATTTATTTAAAGGGCATCGTGACCTAATTTTAGGTTTCAATACCTTCTTGCCTAAGGGATATGAGATCACCCTCCCTCTAGATGATGAACAACCTCCACAAAAAAAGCCTGTTGAATTTGAAGAAGCAATTAATTTTGTGAACAAAATTAAGGTAGAAAGTTTGTTTCATAGCCATGATCAGAGATCGTAGTTTTTCTTTCGAGAATTTTAGCATTCTGAATTATGTTCTGCAGACAAGGTTTCAAGGTGATGATCATGTTTACAAATCATTCTTAGACATTTTGAACATGTACAGAAAAGAAAATAAATCTATCTCGGAAGTATATCAGGAGGTATGCTATCATCTGTCCTTGTCTCAGCATATTATCTTCTGTTTATTTACTCCATTATTTTCTTCCTTTACCGTCTTAATGCATCTAAATATTTCATATATCATTAATTAAATTGCTTTGTGTTGCAGGTTGCTGCACTTTTTCAAGACCATAGTGATCTTCTCATGGAGTTTACTCATTTTCTACCTGATAATTCGGCAACAGCCTCTGGTCACTACGCTCCATCTGGTAGGAATTTCATTCATCGTGATAGGAGCTCTGCCATGCCCACAATGCGTCAAATGCAAATAGACAAGGTTTCTCCTTTCCTGGAGCATCTCTTTAATTTTATATCAATCACCATGCTAACATGGGCTTCTTCTTATCACCTTTCAGAAAGAAAGGACCAATGCTTCCCATGCTGATCGTGACTTCAGTGTTGACCGTCCTGATCCAGACCATGATAGATCTCTGATAAGATCAGACAAAGAGCAACGAAAACGTAGTGAAAAAGAAAGGGAGAGGAGAGAAGATCGAGATAGGAGAGAACGAGAACGAGAAGATAGAGATTATGAGCATGATGGCAGTCGTGAGTTCAGCATGCAACGATTTCCCCTCAAACGAAAGTCTGCTCGTCGGATCGAAGGTTCGGCTGCTGATCATCAAGGTGGGGATGGGGATGAGAACTTTGGAATGCATCCTGTTTCATCCACTTATGAGGATAAAAAAGCTGTGAAAAGTAAGTTCTCTGAATCTGTACGCATCCCTTTCAAGCTTGTGTTTCTTTATAGGGCTATTTAAAGCAATACAGCTGTATCAATAAATTTTTTGCAGCAACACTTTTTTTTATCAAAGAAATGGGTTGATTGTTATTCTAGTATATGCACATTTAGGTTCATGTTTTGAAAATCTTAAAGGTCACAACTTTCCATTGTCTATAAAAGTGCTTGACATGCTTTTCAATTACTGGGAATTAGTGAAAATATTTTCATTATGCACATCTATGGTGTAGACATTACACTTTGGTGCTGTTCATCATGCTTCTTCATCTTTATGCTGTTTAAAACTTCTGTCATCTTTATTGCAGTCAGCTTTTCAATTGAATGATAATGTCCTTAATGAATCCTAGCTGAATTTGTGGCCTATCTTGCTTTCATTGTTCTCTTTGTGCTGGCGTTGTATGTTTTAGTATTTTTCCTGGTAATTGTTATGATAAGTTCTCCTTTTGTGTTTTGAGTTGTATGTTACTACTTATTTATAAATTTGTTTTTGCTTATTGGTGTGATTCATATCATGACAGATGTATTAAGTCAAGAGCTTTCTTTCTGCGAGAAAGTGAAGGAAAAGTTGTGTAATGCTGACGATTACCAGGAATTTTTGAGGTGCCTTCACCTATATACCAAAGAAATAATCACAAGGACAGAGTTGCAATCTCTGGTATGGCTAATATTGTTTTATTGTTTTTTTAACATATGGATTTAATTATAATTTATAATATAGTACAATAATTCTTAGGCTTAAATCCTGCCCATAAACATTGTGATCAAATAATTCTTAGGCTTAAATCCTGCCCATTAATCCCTCAAGTTGTACAGAGGGATGTGCTTGACCAGTCTTATGGCACTTTAAGGTGAGGGAGACAGTAGGCTGGTAAGCTTGAAAATTAGGGGCAAAATTAAATCTTCCTAAACAAAAGGTCATAAAGGCAGAAAAAGATTAAAACAAATGAAAATAGACTAAGAAAGAAGGTTTATGAAAGACTGAAAGCAAATTAAAAATAGGAGTCCTTGCTATTGTCGGAGAAGGTCTCAAATGACAGCAGGGAAAGATGATGGCCAGATAAAAAGCTTTACTGATCGGTTGCTTAATCAAGTGTTAGAAGATATTGTTATTGCTATATAATATACAGAAAAGAAAATGAAGGAAAATATTTCACTGATTCTCTAGCTGCTCTTGTGATATGGTCGAAGTGGTGAATGTGGTTTTCTTGTATAGCACATGGGCTTTTTGAATTTGATATATGCTTTTAGAATGTCTTTCTTTTTGCTTCTTCATGCTTGGCCTTTTGAACAGAAATCATTTAATGTAGAAGTTTTTTATGTTCCAAATGATTGAATAGAACCACTTGTAGAGCGAAAGTTGCTGTAATAGAATTTCTGATTGGCGGATACTTTTTGCCTGTATTAGATGAATGATTTGCTTGGAAAACATCAAGATCTTATGGATGGCTTTGATGAATTTTTGGCATGTTGTGAAAAGACTGGTAACTTTTTTAACGTATGCTTCAGCTTATTGCTTTGGAAATTTTGCATTTCTGACACCACGTAATTGATCTGTCATGCAGAAGGTCTACTGGCTGGTGTTATGAGTAAAAGTAAGTGAAATGATTTATCTTCTTAATGTTATTGTTAGAGTTCTATTGAGATGATATTTCTCTCCAACAGAACATTTGGCATACACTGATTTACATTGATCATAAATGCATTGCTTATACCTGGTTGTAAGCCAACTCTTGTACACATTTAACAAACCTCAGTTTTGTGGATAGTTTGTGCCTCTGATACAATATTGCTTGATATTATGTTTGTGTTTTTCGATATCAATAAATTCAGTTCAGTGTTTTCCAAATTTTCTTTTGGTTTCAGTCTCAGGTAAATTGAATTGTTCTGAGAACTAAACAAAATGATTTACATGGTTCATAATATACAAGAGATTGATATATCATGCAATGTATGGTATGTCAATTCAGACTATATCTGAATAGTGAACTAGTGAGTGCATATTATAATTTGTTTTGGAATGATTCAGCTTTCAGATAACCATTCTTCAATTCTGGCTCAAATTTGTTGAAATAAACTATAGTTAATTTGAACTGGGTTGTGGGTTATCCAAGTTTTAATCCTAGTCGCTTACAACTTCTTATTCCAGAATCCCTGTGGAATGAAGGTAATTTGCCCCGACCTGTGAAGCTAGAAGACAAGGATAGAGAGAGGGAAGATGGGTTCAAAGAGAGAGAACGTGAAACCCGGGATAGGGATAGACTTGACAAGAATGTAGCCTTTGGCCATAAAGATGCTGGAAGCCACAAAATGTCCTTATTTCCCAGCAAAGATAAGTTTTTGGCAAAACCCATTAACGAACTTGACCTATCTAATTGTGAGCGTTGCACTCCCAGCTATCGACTTCTGCCAAAGAATGTATGTGACTTTTTCTTTTTCCTTTGCTTAGATTTATTATTTTTAAGGAGATTCCTGAACTTCTGTTTAATTTTCTGAAACCTTGTGGCTGTTAACATTTTATTGGGGCAGTATCCCATACCTTCAGCAAGTCAGAGGACAGAGCTTGGTGCTGAATTACTGAATGATCATTGGGTATCTGTCACTTCAGGAAGTGAAGATTACTCTTTTAAACACATGCGCAAAAACCAGTATGAAGAAAGCCTGTTTCGATGTGAAGATGACAGGTTAGAGTTTGCCCGAGTTTTTGAGATGTTGGTCTTAAATTTTCTTTCATTTCTATGTCATTGGGCCTAAATGTGCATGCATTCTTACTATCTGCAATTGTTATGTATTTTCCCTTGGAATTTTTTTAAAAAAATTTTGTTCAAACCACATATGCTGTCATGATTTTGTGTTGAGGACTTAACCTGAGATTCATTTTCCTGATAATTTGGTTTGTAGGAATTTGAAAGGTGGCAGTATTTGCTGTCCTTTTTATTTCCTCTTAATGGAAGTCGTTGCTTCAAATGACCTCAAACTGTTTTTATTATGTTGTTTGCGCTGATCATATGATTATCTTTTTTGTTGTCAGGTTTGAGCTGGACATGTTGTTGGAATCTGTGAAGGTGACAACCAAGCGTGTAGAAGAACTGTTAGAAAAGATAAACAATAACACAATCAAAGCAGATGGCCCAATTCGTATTGATGAGCACTTAACAGGTTATATAATCTGATTAATGTTCAATGTGGTAGTACCTTACATTGTCTATGCTTATTTGTCGGCCATTCTTATTTTATCTGATTCAATATCTCTAATTTCTTTTCTGATGGTAATGTTTTCTCTTGTAGCTTTGAATGTAAGGTGTATTGAACGTTTATATGGCGATCACGGGCTTGATGTGATGGACGTATTAAGGAAGAACACTTCTCTTGCTTTGCCTGTTATATTAACTCGTTTGAAGCAGAAACAAGAAGAGTGGCAAAAGTGTCGTGCTGACTTTAACAAAGTTTGGGCTGAAATTTACGCTAAGAACTATCACAAGTCCCTTGATCATCGTAGTTTCTATTTCAAGCAGCAGGACTCTAAGAGCTTGAGCACAAAAGGTAATCTATTTTGTTTCTCCTTCCACAATACTGTCACAGATTATTTAAGTTATGCTGACACACCATGAGTTTTGCAGCCTTATTGGCAGAGATCAAAGAAATTAGTGAGACGAAGAGAAGGGAAGATGACGTGCTTCTTGCTTTTGCTGCTGGAAACAGACGTCCTATTATACCAAATATGGAATTTCAGTACCCAGACCCTAATATTCATGAGGATATATATCAGCTCATTAAATACTCGTGTGGAGAAGTTTGTTCAACAGAACAGTTGGACAAAGTGATGAAAATTTGGACAACCTTCTTGGAACCCATGCTTGGAGTTCCTTCTCGCCCTCAGGATGCAGAGGACACAGAAGATGTTGTAAAGGTGAAGAATCATTCCTCCAAAAGTGTAGATAGTGAAGGCAGCCCTAGTGGCGGTGCTACAATCAACAACAAGCATTTAAATCCTTCTAGGAATGGAGATGAAAGCATACCACCTGAGCAATCTAGTTCTTGCAGGACTTGGTTGCCAAATGGAGATAATGGGGTTAAAGAAAGTGGTTCTCCAGATGCAGATCGAATTGCTCGCAAGAGTGATACTTCCTGCAGTACAATTCAACATGATAAAATGCATATTAATCCTACCTCAGCTGATGAAACATCAGTGGTTGGCAAACAAGCTACTTCCAGCGAACGATTGGTCAATACAAACACATCACTTGCCACTGGAGCAGAGCTAAGTAATGGAAGAACTAACATAGAATCAGGTCTGATGAATACTTGCAACGTAATGTAATCTGGAGTCATTTCCTTAGTATCCTTACACCTCTATGTTTGCTTTAGTAGTTTCTTTCAATTTTGTCTCTCTCAATATGATAGCCATTTTTCTGACAGTTTTTTGTTGGCAGGGGTTGGCAATACTCCTTCAAGACCAAGCAATGGTGCTCTCAATGGCGGGCTTGGATTAGGTTCAAGCAATGAAAATTTACCTTCAGCAGAGGTATGTTTCTTCCATGCATGAGCTTGTATCTGACAATCAGAGCATACACTTTTAGCATAGATGCAAATTCAAGCCAATAGACTTGGTGTCATATAACTAGGTTTTATGCTCAAGTATTTTGCAAGATGTGATGATTAGCTTGGCTGCTATCTTTTACAAAGTTTGAAATTTTTGAATTTAGCAACATTCTTAAAGCTTCTTTCTCCTTAGTTCGCTTTCTTAACAGAACAACCTATAAAGACAAGTTTTCTAGTCTCTAATGGTCTTAGTATGGGTATCTAATAAAGAAATAAACAATGCATGTGGAAGTTGATGACTGCTTGATTTGGCTTGGAGTTGGGGTTATTAACAAATAAACAACTAAATTAATGAACAGAAATATTAGGATTTGGATATATACTTGTAATCTTTTGATTTAAGGAGACTGTAATCTTATTATTGATCTAGCAGGGTGGTGATTTTTCAAGATCAAATGTATCTATAAATGGGCTGACGACTGAAGGCTTGAAGAGTCACAGATATAATGATGAATCTGTTGCGCAATTCAAAATTGAAAGAGAAGAGGGTGAATTATCTCCAAATGCAGATTTTGAGGAGGATAATTTTGCAGCTTATGGAGAAGCTGGTTTAGAGGCTGCACATAAGGCGAAGGAAAGTGCTGTAAACAGGCAATACCAAACAAGAAATGGCGAAGAAGAAACATGTGGTGAGGCAGGAGGAGAAAACGATGCTGATGCTGATGCTGATGATGAAGGTGATGAAAGTGCTCAGAGGTCATCGGAGGACAGTGAGAATGCCTCCGAGAATGGTGAGGTTTTTGGAAGTGAGTCTGGTGATGGTGAAGATTGTTCTCGGGAAGAACATGAGGAAGATGGAGAACATGATGAGCATGATAACAAAGCTGAAAGTGAAGGTGAGGCTGAAGGGATGGCTGATGCCCATGACGTTGAAGGAGACGGAACGATGTTGCCGTTTTCAGAACGTTTTCTTCTGAATGTGAAGCCTCTAGCAAAACATGTACCCTTAGCATTGCATGACAAAGAAAAGGGTCATCGCATTTTCTATGGAAACGATTCGTTCTATGTGCTATTTAGGCTTCACCAAGTAATGCCCTTTTGATATTGAAGTTTCTTTTGATGACCTTTTTATTTTAGTTATGCGATTGTTTCGTTAACATGGCATTCCCATTCCCTAATTTTTCAGGCACTGTATGAAAGAATACAATCAGCAAAAATTAATTCATCATCTGCTGAAAGGAAATGGAGGGCATCAAATGATACAAGTCCTACTGATCTCTATGCCAGGTGCTGTAGCTTTAAAGGTTTTGGTTTTTCAATTGACTTAGATGTGATCAGTCCTTATGAAGCTTGCTATATTGTTACAGATTTATGAGTGCTCTTTACAACTTACTTGATGGTTCTTCTGATAATACAAAATTTGAGGATGATTGCCGAGCTATTATTGGAACCCAATCATATGTGTTATTTACATTGGACAAGTTGATATATAAACTGGTCAAACAGGTTAAATTTTCTTTCCTGTTTGGTTAATCTTTTGTATTTTCCCTAATTTTCTTCCTTGTTTACCTAAAAATTCATCTTGCATTTTTTTTTTCTTCAGCTCCAAACGGTAGCAACTGAGGAGATGGACAACAAGCTGCTCCAGCTATATGCATATGAAAAATCAAGAAAACCTGGACGATTTGTTGACGTGGTCTATCATGAAAATGCCCGTGTTCTTCTTCATGATGAGAACATATATCGTATTGAATGTGTAGGTTTCTAGTGGTTTTGCTTTTCATTTAATTTGATTGGTGGAACGTCTTTGTGAGGCAAAACATGAAACTGTTTATTATGCTGCAATTGTAATGTGACGATTTTTCTCTGCAGTCTTCCACACCAACTCAATTGTCTCTCCAGCTTATGGACTTTGGACATGATAAACCTGAAGTTACTGCTGTTTCCTTGGATCCTAATTTCGCAGCTTACCTGCACAATGAATTTCTCTCCATTGTTCCTGAAAAAAAGGAGAAGCCTGGGATTTTCCTGAAGAGGTGTGTAGATAGAATGGGAAGAGCTAGCTTATTTTCTTGATTTCTGGGGCTAATAACATGTGCACTGGCAGGAACAAACGCAGATGTCCAATTCGTGATGAATCCCTGTCTATGGAAGGATTTGAAGTGGTTAACGGCCTAGAGTGCAAGATTGCTTGCTGTTCCTCCAAAGTATGCTGTGTTAAATTCACCGTTTTGTCATGCATTTTTCTGTAGTTATGATAAGATCTCTCTCCTCCAGTTAGTTAGGCGTTGTGTGAAATATGGTTTAATGTTTGTTAAGGCATCACACTTGTTCTAATCTATTGTTGATTTTTATGTGATAGGTATCCTATGTTTTGGATACTGAAGATTTTTTGCTCCGAACAAAAAGAAAAAGGAGAACTTCGCAACAAAACAGCCCATCCCATGACCAGGCAATGACTTCAAAAAAAGTGGAGAAGTTTCATAGATGGTTATCCAGCTCATAAGATGCGTTTCTGTGATCCTGAAGTGGACATGGTGTGTATTAATCTTTTTGACACAGATTTGCTTGGGGCTTTGTTTCTGGAATCCCACAGATGCCTGCATATACACACAGCCCCCAATTGCGATTTAATCTTTTATTTATTTTTTTATTTTTGCAAAACAAATTTGTTGAACTGATGATATGAACAAGAAAATACTACATATGTGATGATATTTATGCTGTAAGATGTATTTGTTCTGCAGTTGCCTCTCGGAGCACATATTAGATGGCATGACGAGGCGTCAGAAAAGGAGATCATTTGATGGGGCGGCAACTGAAACTACCTTCCATGTCTTCACAGGGTTGTGTCTTAACAAGAGAATAAAGAATCAACACAGGAAAGCAGAAATGGCTGGCGAAATTGTAGTATAGTGTAAGTTCTTTTGTGGCGTTTTTTGGCCGCAATCATGTACATAGCAAATGACATGTGATGTAAAACCTTGAGATATATAATGTTCATTCCATTCATCAATATTTTTGTAATATTTTTCTTTTGGTTACATGAAGGTGCTCTCCGTTTTTCCCAGAGATAAAATGTTTTTGCTGTTTTACTATTCATATCATGGTTGTTAAACTCGCAAGATAACATGTGTGCAAATATTTTATTGAATTCAAGAAAATCAGTAGAGTCTGTCCGAGTTTACTTGTTTGTACTCTGTTCATAAAGTTTTATTTTGTTCAATTTTATTCAAAGCTATATCTTATCATTTTTAACCCATTTTCTCTTTTGTAGTGCGGTAATTAGACATTATGTCAATAAATTTTATACTTGAGAAAAAAAGTAAATTATAGATATTATTAAATCAAAAATAGAATTAGAATATACGCTAATCTTAGTTGAAAAAAAAAACTGTTTTTTTAGTCTTGATTTAGATGGTTAATAGAAAATTGGAGGATCATATATATATACCTTTTAGTTTTCTGGGTTAACTGTCAATTTTTAGATTTTGAATTCTGCAAGTCAGCAAAAATAAATAAGTGCTTTTATTCCCTTTTAGTTTGTCAACAGCCCTTTAATTTCTTCCGAACGAGGCCAAGCCCAAGAAATTGGTACCCTTATAAAAGAAAACAAGCTGATTACCATCAATATCTTGCCCATAAGCTCTCTATATAACCATAATCAGCTCACCTGTAACGTCTGCCACAAGTCCATCACCATTGCTAGCTGAGGCCTGAGAGTCTACTGGATTCGTGATAGGTCTGTTCCACTATACTATACCTAGTACCTTGATGCCCGCCAAGCACAACGGAATGGTGGATTCTTGGTTCGTAAAGCCATCCTTTTCACCGAGATGGGGACTGGGGAAGACCTACAGGAAAGTCTTGTACGTGAACAGCCGGCTACCGGGGGAGCTATTCTTTTATGATCTTATATTGATTCTCTGAGTGGATTTTCCATGGGAAATAAGATAGACATAGTGGTTCTCCAACGAGGCACTACGCATACTAAGAGATTTTGATTTTCTTGGACAAGTCACATACTGCGCACTTAGTATTTGTTTTCTTTTTTTTAGAGTCGCAGCTATTTATCAATTTTCCCTTCCATTATTGACATAAAGAAGAAGCCATGTATTATCCACTTTTTTTTAGTGCCGGAATTGTTTCTTTACTATAATGTTAACTAACTAAATTACATGATTATATTAGTAGCTTGCCAGCTCAGTAACTTGCTTCTTAACCACTTGAAACTAACTCTCAGCTAACGTACTACTAACAGCTTTTTACCTTTTTTTTTTTTTTTTTTTTTCCACATCAACAATCTGGCAGCTCTAGACATGGCACCTTCTTTTTGCATTATAAATTTGTCAAACGAACTTGTAAATTATGATTTCAATATTGGTAACCCCAGTTAGGGGCACAACTTCTGTTGAATTAGATCAAATAATATATATGTTACCTTGAAAGGTTCTTAAAAATTTGCAACCGTTTACTGACGGATAAATTTTATCCAGACAGTTCGCTTATCGGTGGACGGTCCATGATATCATATGCAGTCTTTGCAGTGCTTTGTAATGCTGGGTCAATGTCGGCCAATTTAGGAATCTGAGCCAGTAGGTCTATTGTTCGTCTTATTAGTCGAGCTAGATCCCCATCATCCATCGCACAATCCATCATCATTTCCCTCCAAGTCAGACCTGAAGCCCAAGCTTCAACCATACCTGAAAATTGGCTATCCAAACAACAGGATATCTCCATACCATGTTTTTCCTGAAGTTGCAAAAGATAGCTCCTTTGCTCTTCCAATTTGCCAATACTATTGTTCACTGCAGAAGAAGGTTCATATATGTAGCTGTTATTTTCCCAGGCTCGAACTTTGATCCCTTCAGAAACCACACTTCCACATACAGCAGCAAGTTGCGCAGGTTTTAAATCCAATAAGATTTTATTTCGTAGAACCATTGCAAGCCAGAGTTCATTTTCTCCTCGAATTGCAGCTGCTGTCTCACCAAGCGGAAATATCACCTGTGTATTTATATCCAATGCCCTAATTTCATGTACAACATTGCTGATCTTCAAGAATTCCTTCCACCCTGATGGTTCAATTTCCTCTATTCGATTGATCAAGCGGTTTGATCTAACCTTCAGGCGTTTAATCTTGTCTTCAGTAAAACTCTTCCAATCCAATATCTTTTTATATTCTCTAAAGCCCTCTGTACGAGCAATCATTTTCTTTAAGCGTGCAACTTTCGTGCGTTGTCCCTTGTAATGTTCTACTGCATCATGATAGGCTTGTGACATGTGTAAAACTTCATCATTTTCAGAAAGACTATTTAGAACTGGCACATTTAAGCTCCAGGACCATGTCTCTAGAGAACCTTCCATGTACCATAAAGCATCAATTTCAGAATAAGCAAGCTTTTCCCACTGTTTATCCTCTTTGTCAAGTAGCTTTCGCACAACTTCATTAGGTAAAGCATCCCCTTGAGCCAAAGGCACATTAGGAAAGCCTGTCTTATAAATAGTCTTAACCCATTTTTCTGTAAAAACATACCAAGAGTTATCTGAACCAAGAGCCACATAGTAAGACGGTTCAAGGTCTTCCCCAGATTCCACTTCACTAGCATTTGACTCAGCCATTGCAGCATCTATTGCAAATGAATCGCTAGCAGGAACCATGTTTTTAAGTTTTGAACCATCAAAAGAATCAGCCTTCCCCAAATAAACAGCAGGGACTAAATGTTCTACTCCCTCATAATCTTTGTATTGTAAGCACAGAAAGGGTAAGTGATCATTTCCCAACTCCTTAAATAGAAGCTTGAGAGCACTCAGTCGCTTTGCCTCCATTACTCTTCGAAGTTCTGTTCTAAGGCGTTTTTCTTCTCTCAGTTGCTCCTGCAGACCTGCAATCTCTTTGTATACCTCCTCAGATAGAGTTTGCCTGCTTTTTCTATCTATAGCAGCATCACTGATTTCTGACGTCAATTTTTCAATCTCTTTCTGAGTTGTAGCAAGCTCCTCTTTTGAAGCAAGCATGACATTGCTACCAATATAGGTCCCAAAACTTTGTTCAACTAATTTCCTTGCTTCTTCCAAGGTTCTTCCTGCCTGAAGAACCTTTATGTTATCTGATTCATTTGATATACGTGTGACTTTTGCACCAGCAAGGAGATTCAGCACCATACCATAAGAAGCTGTAAATTGAGATACAAGAGGTTCTAATCCAGCAAACAGAAGATTGCAGCACTCTTCAGCACCCTCATTAGGAGTCTGAACCAATACAACATGCCCCCTTTCATCAATGCCTCTACGACCAGCTCGCCCAGCCATTTGAAGCAGCTCATTTGGGCTTAATTGGATACGTCCACTACTACTTCTCTTGCTGAGGGATGATATAACAGCAGTCCTAGCTGGCATGTTGATTCCAGCAGCAAGTGTTTCTGTCGCGAAGACAACCTTAATGAGTCCTCTTTGAAATAGTTCTTCGGTAAATGATTTCCACAGCGGGAGGCAGCCAGCATGATGTGCAGCAACTCCTTTTAGAAGTCCTTTGACAGCAGTCTCCCGAACAGCATCAGGATTTTGGATGCTGAACCTCTTTAAAGCCAGTTCAACTTCACTCGTCTCACATTCATCTAAAAGCTTGCAACCTTCAAGATATTGCACAGCTGCATCACATCCTCTCCTATTAAAGATAAACCAAATCGCTGGCAGCATATCCCTTGCCTTAAGCTGTGTTAATGTATCAACTATTTGAGGCACCTGAAATTTGTAATTTGACAGGTATAAATAAATTTCTTTTTTCCCCTTTTTCATTCTAGAGCTAGATAAAGAACCAACCACCAGGAGAATAATTCATGGAAAAATCATTGCCCTTACAAGTGAACGGCGGATTTTGCCAATGTCATTCTTTGATAGAGGTTCTCCAGACATGCTAGCAATACCATTAATTCCCATTTTACTCCCACGTTTTCTTGAATTCCTTCTTCGAGGCCCATCATCCTTACAAGATTTAACTCCTGAAGCAGACAGTTGTAAATAATTAAGTGACAGCTTCCTGTTCCAATTTCAAAAAAAAAATAATAATAAGAATAAGAATGAGGTAGGGGGGAATAAATATAAATAAGTATCTAAAAACTATGCCTTTAGAACTTCAGCAAAATATGATCATGGACTCCACAAATTCAAACAGAATCACAGGCATGTGTCATAACTTAGCATAGCAATTATAGATTCTAACAAGGATACAGAATAATTACACAGTTAAAAAATTCAGCAACAAAAAAAAATAGTGCGTTTATTGGCTGAAAATAGGAGCCACTGGTTTTAGTGCGGTGCAATAGACTTGGGCTTTTGAGCTCGATCTTAATCACCTCTCACAGGTAGTGAATTAGCAAGAAAACACTAGGCAATGGTTTTAATGGCATTAACATTTACAGTTTTACATGGAAAAAAATAAAACAACAGAGCAGCCCTAGTCTCTACCTTTACAGAATAGCAACAATTTAAGATAAACAATAAATTCTGCAGTGAGAGGAGTCTCCAACCAATTATAACTAACACAAAGTGATAGTAGTTAGAAATGAGTCTTTTATTTTTCTCTATTAAATCTTTCTAACATGAAGTACTATAGATCCTTGGATGTGATAAAAATATTGAAAGAAAAAACCCAGCCACTGTATGCATATAGACCACAGCTAGTACGTGCAGGTTATCACCAAAGATAAGATCTATAATGAAACAAGTATTAAAGAAACAGTGGGCTAAATTGAACAAAGCATTCTAAAGACAATAAAAATATTTCTTTCTTCCAGGAAATGAACAACATTGATGGAAAATAAAACCTATTCATATGTTTTCCCTTCTCATCAAGCAGAGGAATCAAAGAGGACTTTGTGGAGAAGTGCCAAGTCAATGGAACTGGACGCCTTGATGATGTCACCAATTCAGTTCTACCATGAACCTATAAGGAAAATGAAAATAAATTTTTCATCCTTGAATAATGAGTAACATTGGTTCACAAATCACCGATCACAAGAAATTTCACAAGCCAAGGTCAACGTAGCAAGAAGAATTTAGTCAATACATATAAGAATGTTTTAACTATTTTCATCTGATTCACAATGAACTACAATATAACCTAACAATAGTGGAAATGGATGAAATGAATCATGGTGTCAAAGGACGAACTATATGTATCCGCCACAATTGAGACAGCGCATAAAAAAAGCTGTACCTCGTTAATCCAGCCAGCAAGTTCTTCTGGATTCTTTACAGTTGCTGACAAACATATCAGTTGAACCTTTTTTGGGCAGTAAATAACCTGAAAATAGTCAACATAAAACCTCAATAAATCAATATGATAAAAAAAAATGGGGATATAAAATGAAGAAAGCTAAAATAAGAAAATTAGACTTACAATCTCCTCCCAGACTGTACCCCGAGAGATATCACTTAGAAAATGAACTTCATCCAAAACAATAACATCAACATGAAAGAGTCCACTCCCAGAGGAAACCATTCCAATGCTGCATGAGAAAAGCTTAAAACCACCAATTCCATAATTCTTGATTCAATAAGGTAAAATCAAAAATAACAAAACTAGATAAATTACAGATTCAAACGAAAAAAACAAACATATATAAACAAATACCTCTGATACAACATGTTGCGCAAAATCTCAGTAGTCATGATCAAAACTTGGGCATCTTTATTCACCGCAGAATCTCCGGTGAGAAGACCAACATTTTCTTCACCAAACGTTTCCCTATGGCAAGAATTAATTAATATATGAAATTCACCTTGGATTCGAAGACAGTTAATATAGCATGTCAATTTCACTAACCGAAACTCGCGAAACTTTTGATTTGATAATGCCTTAAGTGGAGTAGTGTAGAAAATCCTCCTCCCTCGCGCCACCGTAGCAACAGCTGCAGCTTCAGCTATCAGTGTCTTTCCACTGCTTGTCGGTGCCGATACCACAACCGAAGATCCATTCATGAACGCTTCTATAGCCAATCTCTATCAAAATAAACTAAAATTTCACAACAAAACTTTTAAAAAAAAAATTCACAAAAATTCACAAAAATAAACCTGAAATTTATCGATACGGAAATCGTAAACAGAAGCGAGTTCATTGACATCGATAATATCATTTCCAAACGCTTTAACTTCGTTACGAATCTTATCAACTCTTTGCCGCTTAGATTCCTCACTACGCCAACTTTTATCTTCTTCGTGAACCTCCGCCGATTTTGTTTCAGTTTCGTTATCTTCAAGTTCGTCGGAAGTCTCACCAGAGAAGTAGTCGTATTCGTCTGCAGCTTCGTCGTCGTCATTGTCGCCGTCTTCCTCTTCTTCTTCGTCGTCGTCGTCGTCGGAGAGGCGGGAATCGAAGGCGGGAAGAGGAGAGTTAGGGGATTTGTAAGAGAGTTTAAAGTGAAGTGAAGAGTGTGAAAAGAGGAGAGGCTTTGGGCAGCAGAATCCTAGGGTTTGCGAGAGGGTTGAGAGGCTATGAAGCAAGGAAGGCTTGTTTAAGCAGATGTATGGAGCAGAGAG
>CATIWO010492956.1:0-12215 GCA_949673435.1 Macaranga tanarius
CCTAAAGTTTAGGGTCCAATTTGGTCCTTATCCATTTGTTTTTACCTATAATAGTAAATAAAATAGGTAATTATGTAAGAAAACAATTAAATTTTTAACTTAATTTATCTAGTAAAAATAATAATTTGAACTTTTTACTTATTTAAAAAAAACCTTCACTATAAAAATAAAAAATTTATATATTTATAAATATAGAAAAATCATAAATTTTATAATTTTACTAATGTATGTCATATATATATCATTTATATGTATATAAATGATATATTTGACATACATTATTAAAATTATAAAAAATTTTAGCTTTTCTATATTTATACATATAAATTTTTAATTTTTATAGTGAAGGTGCATATACCATTTATATAAATATAAACATATAAAGCTGAATTTTTTTTACTTAGTTTTTCCCATATAATATTTTTAATTTTTAAAATTTTATAATTCGTGTTAATTATATACTTCTTATTTTAAAATTATTGCCACTTGATATTATATTAATGAATTATTAACTTTTTATATTGTTTATGAAAATTTTTTACATGAATAATTGTTTATCACATAAAATTTTAAAATTTTCATTATATATGTCACATTTAATACATTAAATTACAATATTTTAATTTAAATTAAAAATAATTAGAAATAACTTTGATTAAATTCTACATAAATTAATTGTTAATTCTAATATATGTATAAATTAACATTTGACTACATGATTTTAAATTTATAGTAAATAAATAAATATTATACTCTTGGTATGTAAATAGTATGCATTACTGTGAAACACTACATTACAATTGTTAATTTAAATGCAATTAAACTTCTACATAAATATTAAAATTATTATATAATTAAATAATACACTTTAAAAATTATAAAATAAAAAATAAAAAATTTTATTTAAAAAATAAAATTAATGAACCGAAAAATTGACCGAACCAAACTGAATCGGTTCGGCTCAGTTTTTAGTCTATAATCGGTTCGGTTTTAAACAGAAACCGACTATGCTCACCCCTATATATATATATATATATATATATATATAATAGAAATTCATTTACATAAAATAATTTTTCTTATTCGGTTCGGTTTTATATATAATTTTTTTATGATTATTTTTTTTCAACTAATTTTACACATTCTACTATTTATATTTTTATACTAAAATAATATATAAACTTTAGAAAATATGTCTCTGATTATATTATTTTTTGCTTATATATATAATTTTTGTCAGATTTTATCTTTTTATGAGCTTAATTTTAACTTAATTTTAAATAACAATCATATAAGAGATAAACATTCTTTTTAGAAAAAGAAATTCTCATTATTATCTTGTTAAAATATCTAAACCTTGTCAACAGGTAGTAGGTCATTTAATAAAGGGTTAAGATTAAAACAATTAAAATTTAATGATTAAAATTGTGTGACACGATGTTTTGGGGGACACTGTAAAAGGTCCCCAAGCAAGAACAAGGAAAGATGGAGGAAGAGATGGGATTGAAATTTTTGATAAAGCAAAATATTCCTATTTATTTTATAATAAATCTATTTTTGTGTTTAATTGGTAAAATAAATATTTGATTTAATTCATATTTTATCTTTTTGGTAGGAAATCTTGGTAATATAGAAAATGAACCAAAATTGGATTTTTAAAGTCAAAGAATTGAGCAGAAAGTCAAAGTGCACTCTGGGCTACATTTTCAATAGAAATTCGAACTTAAGCGTGCCCACGGACGCTTACACAAAAATTGTGCAGTGCAGATTTTTCAGGACTGCTGATTTTGGAATTATTTTTAGATGATTCTTCTACCCTATTTTGGCAGCAAAATTCGGCCTCTGAAAAGTTCATAGTTTATATAATTATCTTTTGAGGAAGTTTTTAAACTAGGTTCTTTATAAAAAGGAGGTTTATGTGTAGAGAACAATCAATCATTCATTCAACATTATTATTTTTAGTATTCTTTATTTTTAATTTAGGGTTTTTATAAGCCATGAGTGACTGAATTTTCTTTTTCTAGTCAATGATATCAAGGTATGATTCATGAATAAATTGTGAGAATTTATTTTCATTGTTTTCTCTTCTCAAATATCTGAATATTTTCCATGTTTATTGTTATTTTGTTCAATTAAGATTATTGACGTCTGATTTTGATTGAATGAATATTGCTAGTTAAATATTTAAATCCGTAATTTATTATTTTATTTAATAAAGTAGCAAATCTACACACTTAGGGAATTGAATTGTTGAGGTTAGTGTGGGTGAATTTATTTAGTCAAAGTTAAATAATCGAGCTTGTGTATTATTGATTGAAATTGGTAGATTTTTTAATTCTTAATGCTATTTCTCAATTAAATCATAAGAGCTTGTTTAGTGGTTGTTGAGAAATAAGATTTATTAGATGATCTTATTTATTTTAAATTATTAAAAAGGAATAGCAGAATACTATAGCTTGTTAGTGTTTATAACCAATTTATTTGAGAAGTAGAAATTTATCTATTTGTATTCAATGATCAATTTGAATGAATCAGAACCGAGATCTTTCTTGACTAGAAGTTTTTAATATTTGATATACTCTTTTAATTTTCTACTTTATGATTTATTTGTTTTACTTTAATTTTATTTTTTCATAAACAAAAATTTCTTTTTTATTTCTTATTTCAAAAGTAAAATTAAGATTTAATAATTTGATTACTCTCTTAGGAAATGACTCTACTCAACCCTTACTACAAATATTTATTTTTAAGTAGAATTTTATTTTTGTTGGATTCGACACCCATCAATTTTGGTGTCACCAACCAATGGGAGTATAGACGTTGTAATTAAAATTCCAAGGTCAACTTATTTTTATTTTTTTATATGTATTTATGGTGGACTTAATTGCTAAAAAAAATTATGTAGTGGTTTAAATTTATTATAAAATTTGGCAGGTGCTTTTTATTTTTTTTAATTTTAATTTTAAAGTATAATTAATATCACTTTTAGTTTTAGTTTTATCCTATTAAAAAACATGCTATCTGATTTTATATTGTTTTTAAACTTTTTATATAGATGATAATTGCTAAAAATTTAAAGCTATCTTTATATCACTTCCTCACCATAAAAATAATAAAATTTTGATGGTGTTCAAAATTTTTATTTAAAAATTCTATATTTTTTATGAATAAAAATATTCATTAATTCTTTTTTACTGGCTAAATTTTTTCTATTATTTAAATTTAAAATAAAGAGCTAATTTGTGTCTCTCTATTTAGATAGTTAAATTTCACATTTTTATCATATTTTTAATTTATATTATACTTTTTTATACAGTTTTTAATGCTGTAGTTGTTTTTAATTTTAGTTAATATAATAAAAAATAAAATTAGTGATATTTTAACAAAAAATTAAAATTAAACAACTTCATAGACTTAAACAAAAATTTTGCTTGTTATAATATTAATATGCTTTTTATTAACATTAAAAGTACAACATTAGATATGCTCTTACTAGGCAAATACATCCAACAACTTCTTAATAATTTTAACGTAAAGGACATATATATTATTCACTTAAAACGACGGCTTATTGTAGAAAAATATGGCATGTCGTTCACTTAATACTATGAGTAGTCTTGGTTCCAGTATTTCAAATGCATTCATTAAGAATAAGATGAATTGAAAGTTGGAATCAAAAGGAAAAATTTCCAAAAGTTCAAAATTATTTTGATTTGTCACATTTCCTTCAATTATGAGACCCATTTCTCTTGCAATTTTTCATGTTTTTATGTGAATTTTCTTTTTTAGCCTTTTTTTTTTAAAAAAAATACTATGAAAGGAGATATGATCTAATTAAGTAATTGGTAAATTGTATAATAGGAACAAACTTTTGTGCAGGGTTCTTCTTTTAAATCGGGACAATAAAATTCAAATACTATATTTTAAAATACCTTTGAAGATGAGTTACCACTTGATTATTTTTTCACTAATAATTTTTTTAATTTAATTGGAAAAATAAATTAAACAAAATATACGTAAAAACATTATTAAATAGTCTAACGAAAAAAAAAAACGATTTTAGACATTTAAGAATATGAGTTTTACTTTGCGAATTTGAATTTATAATTTTTTAATATTATGAAAAGAATTTTAATATTTCACTGCTCAAGACAAAATAATAATCGAATTAATTATATAAAACAAAACAATATATAAATGCCACAACTTTGAGCATATACTTTGTACACATACATTAAAAAAAAAAAAAAAAAAATACAAAATGTAAATTACTTGTTTATCACATTATGGAACAAGCATGAGGATTTTCATCACTGAACATGGTACTAGCCTGATCATCAACGGCAATTGAATAAGGTGGTGTTTGATAATAGCCATAATCTTCATCACTGTATCCATGTTTGCGATAGTTGTATGAAGAGGTGGAGTATTGATGATGAGTCGGATAATAGGTGACTTCAGGTTGAGTTTGTGGTTGCTGCTGCTGATAATAGTATTGTTGCTTGAAGTTATAGTATTCAGGATTATAAGGGTATGGCCATAGTTCAGCTCTTCTTCCTGTCTTCCTTACTGCTTTAAGAACTTTCTTTTGGTCTGCCCAACCCATTACTGTCACTTTTTGCGTAGCCATGTCTATGTCTATATCATCCACTCCTGATAAAAAGATAACAAAATCAAGTTAATTATGACAATTAATCATAGCCCAAAAACAGCATATTAATGATCTGTTCATAAAGCATATATACCGTCTAGCTTTTGAAGAGCCTTCTTTATTTTGGTCTCGCAGCCGGCACAATCCATATGTACGCTCAGCTCTGTGATCTGAAACGCCAAAAACAATAAAAGTTGATTTAGTTGCCATATAAACTTTCATGACTTGTGCACGATAACATTATAGCATGGTTAGTTGGTCATGTGTTAGTTAATTAATTATAGCCACCTCTGTAATGGTTAATAAACTAAAAAACTCAAATTCTTAACACTAACGTTTCCTAACAAATGACAGACAATAACATGCAGAACATTTGCTATGAACATAAGCAATGAACAAAACACGCCATAGCAAATGCGCACACCAAAAGGCTTTTAGCCTAGTAATACTGGAGCCATTTCCAAAACTTGTGAGATTATAATGTTTAGCTTCACTCTGAATTCAATTAACCAAAAAAAATTGCTGAAAGGAAGAGAGTTGATGTTACATTACATACCGTCATGTTAGAAGCTTGTATAAGAACTTTTAGCTATGAAGTTTGCTGTCTTCAAGTTTATGATGATGAGGATGTGATGAAAGATTATGAGCAGAAAGGTGTTTATATAGAGGTCATAAAAGGGCGGTTTTTTGGTTATTGTTTCTTGGGAGGTAAGGCAAATAATAAGAGGGATAAGAAAGAATAAAATATAATATAGTCCCCACTGACTTTTTCTCTTCTCTTTTCCTTCAACTTGCTTCTAAGATTCCACAGAAAGTGCATAGCAGCTGCTTCCAAGTCAGATTTAGAGGTGCCTTTAATTTCCTAAAAACCTACCTTTACAAGAAAGAGTAATCTTTTCCCTAGAATATCTGTCGTGGATTCTAAACTTGGGTTTAAGTATTTCTTTTTTTACTATTGTGTCATCACAAAAAAAAAATATTTTTTGTTCCAATATCTATCAGCTCAAATGTTAATAATCTGAATTTCCTTAAATAAAATTTTAACTTTGAATTTTATATATGGAGAAAACAAATATTAAGAGAGTTTTATCTTCATTGTAGGTCCGCTTGACTCAAATTTCGGAATAGTCAAAACTCATATAATTACCGAACATTAGAGGTATCAAATGAAAAAAAAAAAAAAAACTTCTTTCAACCTTTTGTGTTTCAGCATATTAGTAACATACTATGATCTACAGTTAAAGTATAGTAATCAAATTAATTTCTTTTTGATTAAGGATCTTTCCTTTTTATGTTGATTATATTAAATTTGTTTTCGCTTGTCAAGAAGCTATATGGTTTTGGCAACCGCGTAGATGATGTTGTCATGTCGACACTGAAGAGAACGTACTACAATTTGTAAGCTAATTAACAAATCCAATAATATAAGTTTACACGAAACCTTAATAATTAATTATTTCATTGTATAAGGGCCTTGCAGGGTCGTTTACTCGTGAATTACCTGATTAACGCATACATCCCTCCAACATCAATATAATTAGATTGCGACTTCTAACCAATTTTACTAGAGAAACTTCACATATATATTTTTTTCCTTTGTCAAGCATATATAAATAGATTGTTATCTTATATTTTGATAAACTTTAGAGGAATAGTATACATCCTTGGAAATAAAAATTTATTCAAAGTCAAAATTTCTAACAAATTTCATTGTAAAATAAAGAAAGTAATAATTTGCAGCTTGAATTTCAATACTTAAGTATGGCTTATATATGTATATATAATTATATATATAGTATCGAATGAGCTTTTGCAAAGAAAAGAGGGCAGAAATATGTCAACTCTTCTATTGGACAAGTAGGTTAAACAATTATTGGCGGGGCTAGAGTTCGTTGTCATCTCTGTACGTAATGCAATGGCGTAATCAAAAGTTTTGGTGAACCTAAACACTAGTATTATAGTATATATGGTATAAAATTAATTGGAAACAAATTAAAGATAATAATAATGACTGAAAAGTGATTTAAAATGACTTAAAGATTTACTTAACTATAAAATCAAGTTGACTTGTAGCTAGTTTGCAAATTTAAAAAGGATTATTATATAACCCTATCATTAACTATAGTCATTTTCCTCGATCTATCTAAATTTAAAAATGGGATAAATACAATTTTGTACTATGTGGTTTTACCTTTTGACAAAATTACTCGTGTTTTTTTTCGTCTTTTAAATACCATGTGTTTCATAATTTTTTACGCTTTAATACCCTTCTAACAATTATTGTTCAAAATATATACTATAATGTTAAAATAATATGAATTTTTAATACTATAATCTTTTAATGAGTGATACATCATTCAACTAACTATAATTAACTCACAAAAAATCAAGTTTAGATGTATTTTTAATTTCTTATGAATAAAAAGAAATAATTTTTAAAATAAATTTATAACATTTTTAAAAGTAATCAATTAGTTAAATATATCTAAATCATATATAGAACAAATTTATCATTAAAATTTAATATTATATATATTTTTTCTTATAAAATAATAATGATATTAGTTGAAAGGGTACTAAAATGTAAAAAACTATGAAACCCGTGGTACTTAAATGTTGAAAAAAAATCACATGACTAGTTTTGCCAAAAGATGAAACCACATGGTACAAAATTATAATTATCCATTTGAAAATTGGGCCAAATTGATATATGAACTTTTCAATTTATTGCAAATCTATCTACTGTCAAAATAGCATATGTCCACACGGACATGACATGCTGACATGACATACATATGTAAATTATTTGCTGATGTGTAAATTATTAATTATATACATATTGCAAATATATCATTAACTTTCATTTTCTTTCCAAATATATCCTTATTTTCATTTCTTTTACTTCAATTATATTTGTTACATTAAATTTCATCATAATCACTTAATTTTATTTATTGTTTTAATAAATTAGAATTACAATAAAATAAAAATTTTGCCATAAATTTTAAATGTATTTTTACGAATACTTGAATATATTTTTTTAATAAAAATATGCATATGATTACATAAAAAAAAAAAATTATATAGAACTCTAAATAAAATTTTAAAATTAGATAAAATTAAAATAAATTGTGAAGTTGATAGAATAAAATAATATAACTTAGGTAAAAAATTAAAATTATTGCTATTGTTTTTCAAATATTACAAATAAATTAGTTAAATAACTAATATTTTAAAACTATATTTGGAGTAATTTCATCTGTTGTCATTAATGGTAACAATTACCAAACTATGAATTATTATTAATTTTTATTTTTAAATTATGGCACATTGGTTCGGCGTAGAAAAATATTGATACCAAAAAAATAACTAATCAAAATTTTATCATTTAACTAATTTATTTATAATATTTGAAGGGCAATAACAATAATTTTAATTTTTTACCTTAAAAATCATTAAAAAAAAATACTACTTTATTCTATCAACTTCATAATTTATTCAAGTATTATCTAATTTTAAAATTATATTTAAAAATCCATATAAATTTTTTTATGTGATCATGTGCATAATTTTATTAAAAAAATTTATTCAAATATTCATAAAAATACATTAAAAATATATGGAAAAATTTTTTATTTGATTGTGATCTTAACTTATTAAAATGGTAAATAAAATCAAGTAATTGTGATGAAATTTGATGTAACAACTATAATTAAAATAAAAAAAATTAAAAAAATGATATATTTGCAAACAAAATGAAAGTTAAGGATAGATTTATAACATATATACCATTAATGATTTAGACATATATGTCATGTCAGCATAGACACACACTATTTTGACCGTGTATATATTTGCAATAAATCGAAAAGTTTATATACTAATTTACCATAATTTTCAAATTTGGATAAATTGAGAAAATTGACTATAGTCTATGGTAGAATTATATAATAACCCATTTAAAAAATATATAAAATTTAAAAGACGATATTAATTAATACATAAGATAAATAGAGTTCAATAATTCTTTATGTTTTATAATTTTTAAAGGATAAAAAGATAATAAAATTAAAGATAAAATAGTATTATTTCAAAAGTATTTTTAATGTGATTGCATAATTTTTACCCCTTAATTTTAAGATAATAAAAAATGAGATTTGAAAAAATCATCCTTATCATCTTTTATTTTTTTTTATCTCTCTAATTTTTAAACTACACGATAACTTTATATTTATCCTTTATTTTTAATTTTTAAACTAAAGGATAACTTTATATTTATCCTGTTAATTTCATCTTTTATTTTTTATCTCTTTAATTTTTAAATTAAAGGATAACTTAAAATTTATCCTTTATATTAATTTCATCTTGATAACTTTATATTTATCCTTTATGTTAATTTCATCTTTTATTTTTTATCTCTTTAATTTTTAAACTAAAAGATAACTTTATATTTATCCTTTATGTTAATTTTTCAATCAAAGTATTTCTATACTACCTTTTGTAGCAGCAAAAGTTAACCCTTTTAGAAATTAAACTCATAACTTTTTTTTTACCGTTAATTCTAGCACCACAATTCATGGTCACATATTTTCTTATATGGTTTATGCCATCTAAGGGAACACGTTTTCTGTTTTTTTTTTTTTTTTTTAAAAACAATGACTTTATTTTGAGGATATGAACAATGATTTGTTTAGATTAAACAAATAATTACCTCAAATATTAATTATATATGAGGAACATTTCTTATTAAATTGATTTTGAAACATAAAAATGCAGTTCGAAACTAATTCTATTGCTAAATAAGCTCAAATAACCATTATTCTTCTATTAACAAACTAACTAATGCTACCATGGCCATTTCCAAAAACAA
The DNA here is from genome assembly GCA_949673435.1 of Macaranga tanarius. Taxonomy (NCBI): domain Eukaryota; kingdom Viridiplantae; phylum Streptophyta; class Magnoliopsida; order Malpighiales; family Euphorbiaceae; genus Macaranga; species Macaranga tanarius. The sequence goes on from CATIWO010492956.1 coordinate 9,522, forward strand.
TGATAAACAAACTAATTAACTAACGGATAGGAAACGATGCTCTCAATGAAACACCACAAGCACCTCCATAGGTGCCAGCATCTCTCTGGAGCCTCATGTAGCCACCTTCACCCCATTGAGGGCTCCATGAGTTCTTCAGTAGCCAATATTTTGTACCATCATCGCTGGTTCCATATCCAACTAAAAGAACAGCATGATCCAATGCATTCCCACAATCTTCAGCCATGAATATGCCGCCCGAATAATACCTGAAGTTAGGGCCATAACTTGAATCAACTGCCGCTGATACAGGCTGCATTGCTACTGCCCTCTTTAGAGCTTGTTCATCATTGGAAAATACTTCTACGTAGGCACCTACCTTTGCAGCATGGTTGCCTAGCTTGCACGTTTCTTGCATTAGTTCATATGGGTAATAATTTGCTGTGGATAGGCCTTGATTTTGTACTACGTATTTGAAAGCATTCTCCATCAAACCACCAATGCACCCGGTGCCTTGACTTTCAGGCACACAATCTAGTAATTCTTGTGCTGATAGAGATTGACCATTACCTATAAGCCCTTCCACAGCTGCCGCGGCTGAAAATGCCCAGCAACACCCTAAGTGCAACACAAAAATAATTATACGAATTAGGAGGTTATATATATTATATATAGATGAGTGTTATATATAAAGGAAGAGGTGCTAAGAGAGTTTTGACTCCTAAGTCTACCAAGCTCAAACTTTGAAATAGTCGGAGACCAATTATCAGATACCAACGGCAACTTCAAATGCAAAACAAATTACATATCCCCCGAAAAGTGAGTAGTGAATAATAACATTTCTCTTGAACTTGAAATGTACATATATTGAAATTGTGAGAGATTAATATTCTTACCACATTCTCCTTGGGTCTTAACAGACGTGACGACACCTCTGGTCCTCCAATCTACGGTATCTGGAACTCCGTAATCATCAGTGGTGGATTGCATGGTTTTGGCTTTGTTGGTTGACGATATTTTGGACGTCATCTTGTATCCTGTATATTTACGAAATTCTTCATCTGTCAAGTCTGCAAAATGATTGAGACTCAGCTTGTAAGTTCTGTTGGCTGCCTTGTTGAAGTTCTCAATATATTTCAAATTCCTCTTGAAAATATGAAATCTCCTCGCTTTTTCTTCATCGTCCTCATAACTGCGTTTATGGTGAGCCATCCATTTCTCATGCCTGTCAGCAATGGCAGAGTCCTCCTCACTTAATGGTCGTGGCATGGCTTGAGATAAGCATGCTACTAATATCATCAAGATAATGATAGGTTTTGTTTGGACTGAGAGAGCCATGGTTTTGATTAATTTTGGCTTGAATTTACAGAGTTTTATGGCTCTTTGTGTATCCTCTATATATATATAACCTCCTTATGAATTTGGTTGAGATTTTAGGCTTTTTAGCCGATGATCCAGGTGATAATATATATCGTTTAACAAGCTTTAATGATAAAAGATATATAATAGCGTTTAAACAACTTTAACAAATTTTTAGCTCTTAATTTTTTTTTTTTTTATAAAATGGAATATCCCTATTCAAAATTTTCAAACAGTAACTCGAAGCAAAATAAAGATAAAAATTATATTAAAATATGGTACTATTAATATAAGATATTATATTCTAATATTTAATTTTAAAATTTAATATATATGATAGAGTTGCATTTAGCAACTAATTTAATGTGATACTAGTATTAGTCATGTGATTTTTACATACTATAATTAAATTTTAAAATAAAATTTATTAAATAAATAATAAATTATTATATCATTAAATATATTGGATAAATAAAATTAAGAAAAATTTACAAATGAATTATACAGTAATATGTAATTTTTAGATTAAAAAAATATTATATAATTTTTATAATATCTTTAAGAGTAAGAATCAAATAATAAATTTTTTTTCAATGTGGACGCAAGCATGATATTAATTCATAACTATGAGGGCAAAACGTAATCTATTCATTATAACTTTTTGGCAACAGGTATAAAAAAAAAACCCTTAAACTTTAATGGAAAGAGCAATTACCACAATAAAGTTAATGTCATCTTATCGAAACTCGTAAAATTTTTAAAATGATTCAAATAGATCCTTTTTTTAATGTCTACTTAATGGACGTTAAATTCCAACTTTTAAAAGTATAAAAAAGTTCTTAATCTTTTATTTTGATACAATTAAACTCTAAATATTTTAAAATTCAAATTACTTGTTTATTTATTTATTACTTAACATTCTATTTTTAAAATTATTTTAGAGTGTAAAATTATTTTTTAAAAATAAACTATTTTTTAAAAAATTAGTTTATTCTTAAAAATTATTTATTTTAAAGCATATGTTACTTTTTTTTTTTAAAAGTAAGCTGACCAAATTTATTTAAGAGTGTAAAAATTATTATAAAAAATAGTATTGATCTAAATTATTCTAAAATTTAATAATTTAAAGTGTAAAAATTTTATTTCTTATAAAAATAATTTTAAGTATAAATAATTTCAAAGGAAATGATGCAAGAGATTCAATCCATGATAAAAAAAAATATCATCCTAATTCAATATTTCAAGGATGAAAAGTAAACAATTTTAGAGTAATTTTTATAAGAATAAAAAATTTTACACTCTAAAATTATTTTTTAAGAATAAAATATTTAGTTTAGAATAACTTAAGTCAATAAT
>CATIWO010493024.1:0-12473 GCA_949673435.1 Macaranga tanarius
AGCATATGTACCAAATGAGTTTGTCACTCATATTATCAACTCTTGATAATAAACTCATTCAACATAATACTAAGGGTAAATACTCAAATAAACAAATACTTTGATTTAAATGAATATTTTATTGCCAAAGGGATAAATATATAATGTCCACATACAATAATGGCCCTAGGGCACATCTATACTAACAGGTAAAACCCTAATTGATGCATATATATACATCTTTTTGTAAGGTTTATCCATTCCATTCATTCATATTTTCCTTCTTCCAGAGAAAAGAAAGAATATATAGAGAAAATTATGAGAAATGTACTAGCACACCAGCACTGTTTTTAGGTATCTTATTCATGTGGATACCAGTAGAGGACATGGCTCAAATAGCAACGTTTATATCTTATAGAACGTATAAAAGGCTCGAGGTGGGGTGTCACCAGAGTGAATCCCCTCTCATCCTTCTGACAGTATCACCTTGTGATCATCTTGGTGAGATTCTAGAACCATTTTGTTAATTTAACTGAATTATATGGATCTTGGAAGGGTTTTGTGTGTTTAAATTTTTATTTTTACTGCGTGTTTGTAATATGAAACCCCAACGTTAGGGCGCCTCCTCAGCACTGAGGCGGCACCTCAATATGATCAGGAGGTGCCTTAGCCACTGAGAAGGTGCCTTGGTGACCCTCAACCCACTAAAGAGGTGCCTCAGTGGCATAGCGGCATCGCCTCAGTGGCCAAAGGCTGAACTAGAATCATTTTTTGCCATTTTTTCACCTTTAACTAACAATACTTGCAACCAACATCAAATATAATTACAACACTTGTAATTATCATGATTTTTAGTATGTAAAACTTATGATTTAGGCTCTAATATACTACAAGAAAAAAGTGAAATAGAAACGGTCAAATCTATTTCTAATTCCGTAGCTATTCGAAAATAGCGATGGAATAGAAATGGAAATTTTTTGTTTCAAACATGCTCGTCGCTAACCTCTAGCGACGGAATTTCGCATTATGTTTCAAAATTTAGCGACGGCCTCATTCCGTTTCTAAATTTTAAAAATAGAAATTCCATTGCTATTCTCCTAATTAGCACCACATTATCATTAAATAGAAGAGACCTTTCCGTTTCAAACCCATCGCTAAATAGTGACGGACTTTTTACATGGAAATTTGAAACGAAATTTCCATTTCTAATTAGAAACGGAACTTCTGTCGCAAAATTTGAAATGGATTTAAAAGGAAAATTTCATTTCTAAACTAGAAAGGGAAAAATTTTGCCTTTCTATTTAGGTAAAAATTGAAACAAAAATTCCATTTCTAAATTAGAAATGGAAATTATTCCGTTTCTATTTAATAAAAATGAAAACAGAATTTTCTATTTTTAATTTAGTAACGGAACATTCCGTTTCTAATTAGATAAAAATTGAAACGGAAATTTCATTTTTAAATTTCAAACAGAAATTCTATTTAGTGATAAATGGAAATGGAATTTTCCGTTTCTAATTCCGTTTCTATTCCATTGCTATTTAGGTAAAAATTAAATACAAAAATTAGTTAATTCATTCATTACACAATACACTAATATTTTTATTTTGGTTTCAATTTAATTTGCAATTAATTTTTCAAACATAATTTTTTATAAATAAGTATCATAAGTTTAATACATCCATTTGTATTATATTTAAATTACATATATAAATTTTACTAGCATTCAACAACAATTAAAAATAGTATCTTTTGTTGTATCTCTTCCTCTCTTTCTTCTTCTCTTTTTTTCATATCTTTAATTTGTTTTTGCATTTCTTCGTTCTTTTATTGCATCTCTTCAATTTTTTCTATAAATTTTCTTGAATGTCTTGCAACTCCACCCACAACTGCTCATCAAATAAAGTATCATACTGGGAAGAGGCAGAGGATGAGCTTGAAATAGAATTTGGATAAAGTGTAGATGCGTGGCTGCCAAGACCATACACTCGCCGCTTTTTTTGCTCCACTCCAATAGCCTGAAAGTAAATATGCATAACATCAATCTCAGGAGCCTCTGTAGAATCCTTTGGCGACTAAGAAGTAGTTACAACCCTAATCTCTATAACTTCCTATAATTTTCAACATAATAATATATAGCATATAAATTAATGCTTTATATTGTTATAGTATAGGGCAACAATTATAAGCACAATAATATAAATACATAATATTAAAAAAATTCATCATCCTCATGTTCATACTGAAAAAATTTGCCATCCTCATGTTCCCTTACAATAAGTACAAGTCATGTTTCACGTTACAAGAACAGAACTTTAATTAGTACGTTGAACGATTAAAGATCCTAACTTGCATGTCCAATAATATCAATAAATCAATTTTTATTTTAGTTGACCAACACGCATTTCTTTATAATTATTAAAGATCCTAACTTACATGTCTAACACGCATTTCTTTATAATTAAGAAATAAAACTTACATTAATATCAATTGACTGCTTATCTATGAATAATCCATCTTTCTTCTTGTGCATGCGCTTAAAGACTTCAAATGGCGTTGGTGGACGTCCTAACTCAGCCTCCTAAAAATAAATCAAATTAACAAATTATAATTTGAAGGATAATTAATGTTTATGCATCTAATACAACTTTAACTTCCAATGCTAGTCTTGTGTTAAGTGAACAAAAACAAAGCTAAAAGCATAAAAAGCAACCCATTTGAAAGTGGTACATTTTAGTATATTCATTCGAATTTATATTATAGAATTATAAATAAATTATATAATAGCAATTAATTATTTAATTTTTTCTAAAAAATTAATAACATGAAATAGCTATTTATTTGTATTCTTAATTACCTAAAATGAACTGAAGAAGTCTCAAATTTTTACCGTTAGATTGTGAATATGTAGAGAAACATTATTTAAACCATGATTCCTATATTGGGTTAAAAATTGATTCCTATAGTCGGTTAAAAAAATGTAATTTACTTATTATTGTAATTTCAAAATCTTTAATTGTTCTATTACCCTTTAAGGTCATTTAAATTATAAATGCTTATAGTTTACACATTATTGTTGTTAAATAAATTAATTACTATTTTAGTATAAAACTAAGATAAATAATAAAAAAAATTCCCATTATTTTTTAAGAATAATTGTAAACTTTTCTTTGTGTGAGTATATATATAAGTTATGATTATATAATAAATAATATTTGAAAATAAATAAGTTTAAAGTTCAATTAAGTTTCATTTTTGTTTTGTAATTATAATTTATTTATTAGGTTAAATTTTAATGTAATAAAAAAGTACAAATATCTGCATGACATTAAAAAGTATAAAACTGAATCTAAAACTGAATGAAATTTCCCAGTATGTGTTAAAAAAAAGAGTTACACCCTATAATTTGGTACTCTATTTGCTACAAATGATAAGCAACCAATTTGCACATGAATTTCTTATAATTTAGTGCTTAAAAATACTTATATTGGTCTCATGGCCATATTTATTACAAATTCTTAAATGAAACAAGTACCAAAAGTAATTAACAAGGTATTACTACTAAATTCACAAATAAAATTATTTATATAATATTTGAAAACTTAAAAAGAACAAATAAAGGATGAAAATACCTTCAGATTTGCAAAGTCTTAGGATGCAAAAACCCAGATAGAAGTATTGTATCCTGCTAACGCGCTTTTAACTAAAGGAATTCCAATCAACTGAAACACATCTTCCTGGTGATATAAAAGTTCAAAATATTACAAGCCACAATTTTTATTTGTAATTTTATAAGATTGTTCTTGGATTTCATGTTACAATTATAATCACAGACAATAATTTCAAGCCAAATAATGGTTAAAATTAGGAAAAAAAATTATAAATATTGAGTCTTGAACTTGATTTGAACTAGAGTCAAGAACCCAATCAAAGCTAAATTTCCTGTCACCAACAAAAACCAAATCCGAAGAAACCTTCTTCACTATAAGACCATCTTGCTGTCTTTCTTAATCAATTACGGCCCTAATTCTCACCACAACCTAAACTAAAAGTATAAGAAAACTAAAATTAACTTTACGTTATGAACCAAAAAATCACTTTACACAACACAAATGAATAAGCAAACCTTAACCGCCGGATCCAAACTTGCTAAAGAAGAGTCACTTTGACCATCAGATCCAGCAATTCAAACTTGAGTTAAGTAAAATGGGGAAGCACTTCAAGTAGATTCCTCCGAAACTTAGACTGCATGTGCTTAGCTTAGGACTTAAAATCCTAGTAAGAAGAAGGAATTACACGCGTAGGAATGGAAAACTTTCTTTCACTGGGTTGATCATTTGCTGCAACAGATTTGGATCGGGAGGAGAAGAACTTAAAAGTCTAAGACTAAAACTATGGCTAAAGAGAACGAAAACTCTCAATCCTATTCCATTTCATGATTTCTTCCCTATTTGTAGCAGCTAACAAATCCACTGGGAGCCCTCTAACAAAGATGATGACTATTATCTCCCTGCAAAATTCAACTTTCAATAACAAATCCATCTGTACAAAAATACATAACAAGTGAAATTGAGAATAAAAAATATAACCGTACCTTTAGCGGCGGTTCCCGGCGGAGAGACTCATGGAAAGAGGTGAAGGAATTAGAGAGAGAAGGTTTAAGATTAGGAGAATAGTGGAACTGGATGATGTTGGGATAAGGAGGAGGGGTATTTTTAGAATCAAAAAGTTAGAAGGTTTGTTGTTGTTGTGCTTGGAAGAGGAGGATAGGAAGATAGCGAAGAGGAGCTGATGTTGTTGCAAATGATCTTAAATGAGCTTCAACTGCTGGACGACAGTGCTACTGCTGGCCGACGGTGCTATTGCTGCTGTGACAAATGGATTGGTTGCTGAAGAAGAGACGACTGCTGAAGAAGAGAAAGGAAAAATAGAGATGAAAAGTAGAATTAGGTTAAGTTTTTTATGTGCAAATGAGACACATTAAAACTACGTAGCATTGACATAAAACTACGTAGTTTTAATGATTTTGGCTCCTAATACCATTTTATTAAAATTATGTAGTTTTTTAATAATTTAATACAAATTAATTATAATTCATAATTTGAATTGTATATTTATTTAATAATAATTTTAATTAATATTATATTTATTTAATATTAAATTAACAATGGCTCAATATAATTTTCTTCAATAATAATAATATATATTTCAATGTAAGAAGAAGATTGAAATATTTATTAGTTTCAATATCTCTTAGTTCTTAATGATCGAAAATAATATCGAGAGTTATGACTTTTACTAATCGAAAAAAAGATTATTAGATTTTACTGATAAAAAAATAAATAAGATGTGATGTAGTTTCACGTTAAATAAGAGGTGAAAGAATAAAATTAAGGAGGATGAAGGAGTTTAAATTTTTGTTTTAAAATTATCATTAAAACTACGGAGTTTTGTGTTAAAAATATGTAGTTTTAATATGTGACACTAAATAGTTATGGAATAACTTGTAAATTAAACTATAAAGTTCTAGTAAATTATATAATTTTAATTAAAACTATGAAATTAATTTTAATTTTTATTTGAAAATAAATTATAAAATTAATTCTTTACTAAATTTTATGCATTGGTCCTTTAACAAATTTTACTATGTAAATTAAAAAATTAATAATTTTTAAATAATTGAAGTATTATGATAATTTTATTTTTATTAAATTTAAATAATAAATATATGTTATATTCAACCATTATCAAATAATTGAAGTACTCTGTTTGCTGCAAATGATAAGCAGCCATGCAATACATGCAAGAAATTTTGTAACTAAGTATATATATATGCTCTTACAAAATATTATAATAATTTTAATACTATTTTATTAGCTAATTAATTAAAAAATATAATAATATAATTAAAAATTTATTATTGATATTTTTTAAAAGTTAGCAAAAATTGAACCGGAACAATAATCCATTTCTAAATTTAGAAACGGAATCGGATTCCGTAGCTAAATTTAGAAATAGAATCGGACTCTGTAGCTAAATTTAGAAATGGAATTCGATTCCGTAGCTAAACGTTTTTAAGAAAAATTTATAATTTACAATAATAAATTCCGTATCTTTTTAGAAACGGAAAATTGCATCATTAAAACTAATTTTAGAAACGGATTGATTGTCCATCGCTAAACGTCGCTATTTTGCGATGGAATAATTCTGTTTCTATTTAGAAACAAAATTAGTCCATCGCTAAAAGCTTGCATTATAAATGAATTTTGAGTTCCATCACTATTTAGTTACGGAATTATTCCGTCGCTAATTAGAAATGGAAAATTTTGTCGCTAATTCCCACTCAACCAACTATTTTTTATTCTCTCTCTCTCTCCTTTTATTTATCCTTAACTTTTACCTAGGCCATCCCTTTACTGAGTTTTCATCCTAGCATGATTTTTTTTTATCTCTAACTTTTGCCTAGACAGCCTCTTTTGAGGTTTTCTCCAAGCGAGACTTTAAAGAAAGTATTTCTTGAGCTTGTCTAGGTTGATAAGATTTCAGAACTCTTTCCTTTCTAGGTCTGACAAAGTGGCTACACCCTTTAAGAATATTTTCTTTACAAGATAAGGCCCTTCCCAGTTTGGCTTGAATTTCCCCCTTAGATCAGTAAGAAGTGGTCTTGTGTGTTTTAATACCAAATCACCCTCATTTATCTTTCCTGGCTTGATTTTCTTATTATAGGTTCTGGAAATCCTCTTCTGATACAATTGCATGTGATACATAACTTTCAATCTCTTCTCATATAATAATGCCAATTGTGCCAACTTGCTCTCCACCCACTGGTACTCTAGAATCTTTTTCTTTAGCAGGACCTTTAGAGATTGAATTTCTACTTCCACTGGCAGTATTGCTTCACACCCATGTACCAATGAATAAGGTGTAACCCCAGTAGATGTTCTCGTAGTTGTTCGATATCCCCATAATGCAAACTGCAAGTAATTGGACTAATCCATATAATTCTCTATCATCTTTGCTAGGATCCACTTGATGATGCGCAATTTTATAGTGATGGTGCAATATTGTAGTCTCTGACTGAAACTGAACCCTATTATTGGTCACAACATGGTGAGGTAGCCCATATCTGCAGATTATATTTTTCTCTATAATCCTCGCCATCTGCTTCGACCCGACTGAGGTGTATGACTCAGCTTCAACCCATTTAGAGAAGTAATCCACTGCCATTACAATATACTGATGCCCATTCGATGCAGTCGGCCTTATTTCTCCTATTATGTCAATTCTCCAAGCTGTGAAAGGCCACGGAGATGTCAAACCTTGAAGTTCCATTGAGGGCAGATGACTAACATCCCCATAAGCTTCGCAATTGTGGCACTTCTTCATAAATTTCACACAATCTGATTCTATGGTCAACTAAAAGTATCCTTACCGAGTTATCTTTTTAGCCAACACTGTTCTGTTCATATAGGGCCCACAAACACCTGTATGTATAGTTTTCATAATCTTTTGATCTTCGTCCTTATCCATACACCGCAAGTGCACCCCAGTTGTGATTCTTTTATACAACTTACCATTGTGACTGATAAACTGTCTAGATAACATCTTCAGGGACACCTTCTCCTTTTTATCTGCATCCTCGAGGAATTAGCCTATCTCTAAATACTTCTGCAAATTATAAAACCACGGCTTTTCCTGTAGACCCATCGGCATTACCCTCATTTCATCATAACATGGAATCCTAGACTTTGTTAAAATTAAGGGCTTAGCTGGAGCCTGTGTACCACTTTCCTACATTGAGGCTAATGTGGCCAGAGCATCTGCAACCTGATTATCTTCTCGAGGCAAATGCATAAATTTGCACTGGCTAAATAAAAGAGTAACAGTGGCTAAATAATTCATATAAAGCCTCAGTTTATACTCTTTGACTTCCCATTCCTTGGAGACCTACTTCACTACTAACACCGAGTCCCCATAAACTGTTATCTCTTCTGCCCCATACTTCGTAAAGCTTCCAGCCCGAATATGCATGCCTCATACTCTGCTTGATTATTGGTCACTTTAAACTCCAACCTTTTCACCATAGGAATCATTTTTCCCTTAGGAGTGATTAAGATTACCCTAACACCTGCCCCTTTATTGTTGACTGCACCATTAAAGTACATGCACCATCCCTACACCTCAATGGCTCCCAACTATTCATCGGGGAATTCCAGTTCCTATTCATAATTGTCCTCCATGGGATTCTGTGCCTAAAATTTTACTACTGCCCTTCCCTTAATCACTTTCTTTGACAAGTATTCAATATTAAACTCCATAAGCAGCACCAACCATCGAGCTAACTTTCCTATGAGAGAGGGAGTTTGCTGAAGGTACTTCAGAGGATTATACTTTGATACTGCTTGAATCTTATAGGATTGGAAGTAATGTCAAAGCTTTTTAGTTTCCCACATAACTGACAGACATGTCTTCTCTACTAAGTTGTAATTAGTTTCATAAGGTAGAAATTTCTTACTCAAGTAGTACACAGTGTGTCCCACTCCATTCTTTCTGTGCTAGTATTGCCCCTATAGCTTCTTTCTTTATGCCTAGGTACAATATCAATGATTTTTCTAGTCTCAAAGGTTACAATATAGGTGGCTTCATTAAATACTTCTTGATAGTCTCAAAAGCCTACTGACATCTATCATCTCACACCACAGGCTGATTCTTTTTTAGCAACTTGAATATCAGTTCATATATAGTGGTTAACTTAGTTATGAACCGGCTGATGTACTGCAAACACCCTATGAATCCTCTCACCACTTTTTCTATTCTTAGAGTAGGCATCTCACTGATAGCTTTTACTTTATATGGATTAACCTCTATCCTTCTTTTGCTGACTATGTGGCCCAACAGTATCCCTAAGGTAACCCTAAATACACACTTCTTCAGATTCAGTCTCAAATTGTACTTCTTAGCTCTGTCCAAGAACTTATCTAGAGCTTCAAAGTGTCCTTCTCTAGTCAGAGATTTAACCATCATGTCATCTACATATACTTCAATCTCTTTGTGGATTATATTATGCAGTAATATAGTGGCCATTCTCTAGTATGTTGCCCTAGCATTCTTCAGCCCAAACAACATCACCAAATAATAATAGATTCCCTATTCAGTGATAAACAAGGTTTTTAACTTGTCTGCCTCAGCCATCATGATCTGGCTATATCCTGAGAATCCATCCATGAATGAATACATCGCACTTGAAGCTACACTATCTACCAGAGTGTTTATATAAGGCAAGGGGAAATCATTTTTTGGGCAGGCCTTATTCAAATCTTGATAATCAACCCATATCCTCACTCTCTCATCCTTCTTTGGTACCGGAACTATATTTGCAAGCCATTTTATGTCAACGACCACTTCAAGGAACTTTACTTTCCAGTGCTTTTTAACTTTTTCTTTAATTAACAGTGCCCATTCCGGTCTTAACCTTCTCTTCTTCTGTTTGGCTGGCATGATGTGACAATATGTAGGGATCTTTTTCTCTGTAATCTCAGGATCTATCCCCACCATATCCTCATAGCTCCAAGTAAATACATTATGTCTTTTTATTAATATTTTTTTTCATTTTTTCACTCTTATCAGGAGTAAGATTAGAAGCAATTATTATGTTTTTAGGATTTTCAATTGTGCCTAAATTAAATGTTTTGGTTTGTATAGAATTAATGTCAAATATATGCATGAAATGATCATTACAATAAGAATAACCATTAGGAAAGATATCACATAAGTAAGCAAAATCAAACTTCATTGCATTCAGTTTAGAATAGAATAAATCATCAGTTCCAAATAGTTCAGCTACGGAAACATCAATGTCATCATAAAAGGTGTTAATAAAAGAGTTTTGGACAAAGGTCTCTAAGTCGACAGTAGCCTCCTCACTCTGACTAGCATCTCTAGCAGCAGTCTCCACTCCCTCTATAGCAATCCCTTTTCCTTTGGTGTCCTTTTTAGCAACAACATCCTCAGCTTTCTCCTCAATATCCTTTTTGCCAATGGAAATCTTAGTAGCAACAGTAGCAGCTTCTCCATCTACTATCAGCTCCTTCAGTACTTTTTGTCCATATGTGCTTTCTCCAGCCAGATAATCTATAAAAATCTTAAACCCAAGGACCTTCCTTCCTTCCAAAAATAGAGGCTCAGGCTTACCCTTGTAGGGACTGTAATTCCCCTCCTATATAAATCTTTCTTAGAGTGTCAATTCCTCCTCATTATCCGGTCCATTTTTCTCTCCATGGTAGATAAACCCATGCCTCAAAATCTATAACTTAGCTTCCATAAACTCCAATGGTCCAGTCTGATTCTTCCCCAATCCCAGTCCAGGCATAAAATTCATTCCCTTGAGCATATTCAACACTTTCTCCTCTATAAAATCTTCATAAATCATGCAAACCTCAAAACCAAGATTCAGAGGGATCTCTTTAGAAGCCAACTTTAAAGCTGCGATGGCTGCCTCAGTTTCAGCTGTGATAGTGACTATCTTCCCCTCATGTGGAAAGTTTATTTTCTGATGGAGATTAAAAGGAACTCCTCCTATGGGATGGAACTAAGGTCTCCTCAATAGCACAATAAAAGTGACCGGAATATCGATCACATGGAGAGTAACCAGGCTTCAATGGGCCCAGTCTTAACTAGAGCTATAAATATGCCCTCAACTGATCTCTTGGTGTTATCATAAGCTTTAATAATCACATTAGTGGGATGTAGATCAGTAGCAGTCCAACCGAGCCTCGGTAGTATCTTCAAAGGGTATACATTTATGGCCGACACATTGTCAACCATCACACAATAGGTCATCTTCCCTTTTATCTCGGCCTTGATGAATAATGCCCGGTATTAATCCCTCCCCTCTAGTGGTAGATCCTCATTAGTAAAGACAATAGCCCCCTCAGGCTTTTGCATCAAAGAACTCACCAACTGTTCTGGGGTTGTGATAGCCGGAACCTTTTTCTCATGCAACATTTGTACCATAGCATCTCTATGGATTTTTTATTACATTAACAGCTCCCAGATACTGGACACAATTTTCTTGGATAATTCTTTCTTTGGTTCTTCTTCTTCTTCTTTCTCTGATGTAGATTCTGTTTCTTCTCTCTTGATAGACTTTTCTTTTCCCTTCCCCTTCTTTTGTTCAGCTGATCCCACATGTTCAACCACCCATTATCTTTCACCTTCCCATACATCAATCCCTTCCTTAGTTTCCTTGTCATCAGAAGACCAGATATCCATCATATTCACAAATAGACCCCTCTCATGGGTAGTTTCAGTTTGGGCAGGTTCAAGGTCAGTAAAGGAGTTTAGTACTTTTTCTTCTATTAAACCAGTCCCAATCATCAGAACTTGTTGATTTGGTGGTGGGATATTTCGATAGTTTAGTAAAGGATTTGTCTGTGTGTTTGGCTTTTTGGTTTCTGGGTCAATTATTTATTTAGAGACAATAAGGTCTTGAATTTCATGTTTAAGGTGGGTGCACTGATTAGTGTCGTGTCCGATGACTTAGTGGTACTTGCAGTAGAGTTTCGAGTTGGCATTGGGAAGTGGGGTTTTTGGTGGTAAAGGTTGAAGAAGTCTTTTCTCGATAAGCTTTTTGAGGAATTTTGAGAGGGGTCTTCCAATATTAGAAAACCTTTGGGGCTAACTAATAACATTGATCTGGACATTACTGCTTAGTCCATCTTTGCCCCCAACCCTTCCTCCAAATGTCTTTCGCTCTTGAGCCATATCAACTTCCTTTTGTACCTCAAATCTGTAGAGTTATTCAAAATTCCTATTGTTAGTGTAGATGTGCCCTATGGCCATTCATATGTATATAGACATTGTATATTTATCCCGATGGCAATGAAATATCCATTTGCATCAAAGTGTTTGTTTATTTGAATATTTACCCTTAGTACAATGTTAGATAACTTTATTGTCAAGAGTTGATAATATAAGTAACAAACTTATTTAGTACTTGTACTATAAAAGTTCATAGTCGTAGGATTAATACATGGGTAGTATTAATCCATAGACTATCACCTCTATCTATTTTCCTTGATCGGTATGTGATATCGATAGTGGGAGGTAGTAAGTCTCATACTACTTTATATGAGATATCAGAATAGATACGTGGATACTCATGTGATGGGTGGATCGAACTGTGATGTAAGATTTGTGATTGCATGGATATTCACTTAAGTTAACAATCATAATCTTGGGCCTGATGGTGCATATGGTCCTTCGACCTGAGGCAACACGGTCATCCATATATGGTTCGTTAGAGTTTATTACCGCTTACATACCTGTGCTAGCCATGTATGGGTATATGGCGTGTGGTGGCTCTAGTTAGTTATATGTAGGGATGAGTGATCGACCAAGATGGAATTCATTACCTGGAGTGAACTGGGATAAGATCCTATGCTATCTAAGTTATTCTTGATGAATAAGTACCTGGCCAGGTCAAACTCGACTTA
>CATIWO010493025.1:0-27847 GCA_949673435.1 Macaranga tanarius
AAAAGTTAAAGAAGAGTCCACAAGAGAACCAAGGACTCATGCATGGAGAAATAGCTCTTATAATATAGTGGATTATGAGGTGTCATTTAAGGAGGTGGTTGATGAGTGTGAAAAACACTTGTTTTAGGCACTTTATTTTACCGCATCTTAGGCTTAGTAGTTGCATTATTAGTTAGTTTTTAGTTAATTTAGTTAGTTTTGTTATTTTATCTTAATTGTTAGGATTTAGTTATTTTTAGATAATATCTTTTGAATTTTGTTTTGTAGGATGCATTGGGATGAAGATTGGATCAATCTTTGAAGTTTGGATGGGCTAAAGACTCAAGATAAGGAGTTATCTATATTGGGGTTGAGCATGGCCATGCTTAATTATTGTATGGTCGTGCCTGAAAGTTATTTTTGGCATGGTACAGAGTGGCATGGTCGTGCCAAAATTGAGCACGGTCATGCAAAACACAAGGCTCGGTATAGGTGTATTTCTTGCATAGCTATGCCATTTTCTTACGCACCCATGCCTGACTTATGTGGCAGCCCATGAGATGATAGTTTTCACCTGAAGTTTAAATAGAAAGGAACTTATCTCTTAGTTTTTAATTAGATAGAGTTTGAAAGGGGTTAGATTACCTTTCTTACTAGGTCTTTGAGTCTATAAATAGGACCATTTCATTTTCATTTAAAGGTTGTTCCTAATTTTAGATTGTTCTTACTTTTGGATTGTTCTTGTTTTTGTTTTACCTTAGTTTCTATTTCATAATACATTTACATTTCATTTGTTTAGTTTGTAGTAGAAGTGATACTTGACTTGAAGTTAGAAGAGCAAGGATTCCTGATATCATTTGAAAGGGGATTTTCTTATATCACTCTTTTAATTAATTGTTATAATGTTTAGATTGATTTTCATTTCTTGTTTGTTTTCTTTTCTCTTTAACATGGATAACTAAATCCTTTTTAGAGTTCTTATTCTAAATTGACCATGTGCTTATTGTGATTTATGTTAGGTTGCTATATCTAATTCATTGGTTGTTATTGAGCTTAATGTCATTTTAGGACTGATCAACCTAAAATTGAATTGACACTATAGGCTTAATCGAGAGATATGTTCTGTAGGATTAGGCAATAACCTATTGATTGCTTAGCTAGTTGAGAGACAGTTAAGTGGATTAATATTAATTAAAGGTTGTATTTAAAATTAGAATTAAAAGGCATTAGGTTGGTGAGGGCCGGTAAACTTAATGTTAATTAATCTCTAATTAATTATAGGTTTATCTGAGAGGAAAATCTATAGTTTCTAAGATCCTTTCAAATGAATTAGAACTAGTATAGACGTAGTTGGGTAATCAATCTTTTGAAATGATCCAATTGAGAATAAGAACCCTAGCTTCTAATATTTGTTTAAGTCTGAATTTTACTTTTGTTTGTTTTAGATTTGGTTTTTAAAGAATCTAGACCCTATTTCGTTGTCTAAACAAACAAGTATAGTTAGTATTGTAATATTCAATTTATAATCTATGTGGGATGATATCTTTATTTACTACTTGATACGATTCTGTACGCTTACGAATTTTACACCACATTAAGTTTTTGGCACCGTTGCCGGGGATTGGCAAATGATTGATATTGTAAGAAAATTATATTACTTGATTTAGACATTATTTTTTATTTTTGGTTTTTATTGTGGTATTGCAGGAATTTGTGTTGTTTGATGCACACACGAAGTGCAAGCAAACAAGGACTTGAGTTGATACTACTTGATTTAGAGTTAGAGAAGACAGCTCGTGAAAAGAAGAAACAAACAGTCATATCAATTTGCTCACCAAGTAAAATGGACGCAAGGGACTTAGAGAATGACCCGCCGAAGTAACAAGTTCTTTAAAATCATCAGAATGGTTAGAGAACCATGCGAGATTTTATGAGTCATAATGTGCAGGGTGATCAGATACCAATTATAAGGCCGGCGGTAGCAGCAAACAACTTTGAAATCAAGCCAGCAATGATTTAAATGATCCAAAACTCACTATTCAATCGGCTACCTCGTGAGGATCCATTTGGTCATATGTCTAAATTCTTGGAGTATTATTCTACCTTCAAGATGAATGGAGTACAGCCTGATGCAATCCGGTTGATTCTCTTTCTATTTTCTCTAATGGATTAAACAAAGAGATGGTTTACAAGTTTGCCACCCAACTCCATCAACACTTGCCAAGAGCTTTACATAGCCTTTTTCAATAACTACTACCACTTGTAAAAGTGTTGAGAATCAAAAATGAGATTAAGTGTTGAGAATCAAAAATGAGATTAACTCTTTCTTTCAAAGAGATGATGAAACATTCTATGAGTGCTGGGAAAGATTCAAAGACCTTCAGAAGCAATGTCCACCTCAATTGATTCCTATATGGGATTTAGTGCAATCATTCTATAAAGGATTCAATCATACAGTTAGAGTCAATATTAATGCAATAGTTGGAGGTACGATCATGTCAAAGACACCAGAAGATGCCTTAGATCTCTTTGAAGAAATGGCCAATAGACAGAGTTTGTGGTACTGGAGCCATAGAAGTGGACAGTTTAACCATATTGAATGCAAAGTTTGATGCTCTAACAAAAAGTATGGATAAAGTGAATGTGAATGCAGTGTCTATATTGTCTTCCTTATGTGAACTATGTCAAGGAGGTCATCCTACCATAGAATGTCAAATGATGCAAGGGGTGACTACAGAAGGAGTCAACTATATGGGCAACTTCAAAGGACCTCAAAGCTAAGTCTATAGTAACACCTACAATCCAAGTTGGAGGAATCATACAAATTTCTTCTGGAGCAATCAAGAAAATAACCAGTGGAGACCATAAGCACCACCAGGATTTAGAGATCAGAATGTACAACAACCTCAACCTCAGTTTAACCAAGACAAAGGTTCATCCTCTGGAAGTTCAATAAAAAGTAAGATGGAGAAATTCATGGATGTGATGTCATCCAAGATGAGCCAGCAAGATGAAGCTCAGAAGAGGATGGAGCAAATGATCAGAAATCATTCTTCCTCTATTCACAATCTAGAAGTGCAAATGGGGCAGCTAGCAAATTCCTTAGCAATAAGGAATTAAGGTGCATTACCGAGCAATACAGAGAAGAATCCAAAAGAGCAAGTAAAGGCTATCACCTTGAGAAGTGGTACAGAGATCCAAACCCCTAAAGCAACAATAGAGTATGAAGAAAAGAAGAATGAATGAGAGAAAGAACATGATGATGAAAGGGCTGAGACACCAAAAGAACCAGAAGTGAAGGAAGAGACCAAAGACAAAGCTAAGCCGAAAGCACCACCAATTTAACCTTATAAAACTCCAGTGCCATATCCGCAAATGTTGAAGAAAAAAGAGCATGACCAGCAGTTTGTAAAGTTTTTGGAAAGATTTAAGACACTCCACATCCTTTGGTGCAATGTCTAGCTCAGATGCCATATGCAAAGTTCTTAAAAGAGCTGATTTTTAATAAAAAGAAGTTGCAGGAGCTTGAGACAGTCACACTTATAAAGGAGTGCAGTGCAATTATCTCAAATAAACTTTCCTTAAAAACGAAGCAACCAGGGAGTCTTACTATTCCATGTTCTATTGGGAATCTATCATTTCAAAAATCTTTGTGTGATTCAGGTGCCTCTATTAATCTTATGCCTTTGTCTATTTATAGAAAATTGGGACTTAGAAAAGTAAAACTAATAAACATTCGTCTACAACTAGCAGATAGAACAGTAAAGGAACCAGAAGAAATAGTGGAAGATGTGCTAGTAAGAGCTAGAAAATTTATTTTTCAAGTAGACTTTGTTGTCCTAGACTTTGAGGAAGATGAAGATGTTCCATTAATCCTTAGTATACCTTTCCTCTACACTGCCAAGGCAATCATTGACTTATATGATGGAACTTTGACTCTAAGAGTAGGTGAGGAAAGTTGTAAGTTCAACATCTATCAAGGTATGAAACATTCTTCTGATAGTGATTTATGCTTTAGAGTTGATATTTTAGATAAATGTGTGATTGAAGTCCAACGAAGGAGGTTGGCAAATTGTGATGAAATGGAGTATATTGAGAAGTGTATGCAGGTACAAAACACCCAAGAGGAAGATTTTCTTAAATACCAAACTTCTTTTTCCCAAATCCAATTACCAAACACTTAACCTACACCACTATCAACTATAAAACCACCAAATGTAGATTTGCAACCCTTACCTCAATATTTGAGGTATACTTTTCTTGGAGAGAACCAAACTCTACCTGTGATTATATCCTCTAAACTCACCTAAGACCAAGAGGAGTTGCTTATGAGGATGCTCAAGATGAGAATAAAAGAAATTGGTTGGCAAATTTCGGATATAAGAGGGATAAGTCCATTTTATTGCATACACAAAATTCTAATGGAAGATGGATACAAGCCAACTATCAAAAGGCAAAGGAGGCTTAGTCTAAACATGTAAGAAGTGGTGAAGAAAGAGGTGGTCAAGCTACTAGATGCTGGAATCATTTACCCAATCTGAAACAGTTCATGGGTAAGTCCTATCCAGTGTGTACTAAAGAAAGGAGGAATGACTGTGGTGGAAAATGAAGAAGGTAAGCAGATCTCTACAAGAATAGTAACTGGATGGAGACTGTTCATTGACTACAGAAAGATGAATTCAGCCATTAGAAAGGATCACTTTCCACTAACATTTATTGATCAGATGTTAGAGAGGATAGCAGGACATGCCTTCTAATGTTTCTTAGATGGTTATTCGGGCTACAATCAAATTGCAATTGCTTCAGAAGATCAAAAGAAAACAACATTCACATGTCCCTATGGTACATTTGCTTATAGAAGGATGCCATTTAGATTGTGTAATGCTCCGACAACCTTTCAAAGATGCATAATGGCCATATTCTCATATTTGGTGGAAGAAATAATGGATGTATTCATCGATGACTTCTCAGTCTATGGAAGCTCATTTGAAAGATGCTTGGAAAACTTGGAGCAAGTCCTTACAAAGTGTGAAGAAACAAACTTGGTACTGAATTGGGAGAAGTATCATTTTATGGTGGAAGAAGGAATTGTTTTTGAACATAAAATTTTAGCATAATGTATTGAAGTGGACAAGGCAAAAGTGGAGACCATTAAAAAACTTCAATACCCAACAAATGTCAAAGGAATTCAAAGTTTCCTAGGCCATGCAGGATTCTATTGGCGGTTTATCCTGGATTTTTTAAAAATCTCTAAACCTCTTTGTAAATTACTTAAGAAAGATTCTCCTTTTAACTTTACTAATGATTGTAAATTGGCTTTTGATAGGTTGAAAGAAGCATTGATATTGGCTCCTATAGTTGTATCACTTGACCAGAACCTCCCATTCAAATTAATGTGTGATACAAGTGATCATGCAATGAGAGCTGTACTTGGCCAAAGGAAAGAGAATAAACTTCATGTCATCTATTATGCAAGTCAAACCTTGAATGATACACAACTCAACTATGTCACAACCGAGAAGGAGATGCTAGTAGTAATTTTTATTTTTGATAAATTTTGATCTTACTTACTTAGTTCTAAAGTTATTGTGTATATAGATCATGCAGCATTGAAACTCCTGAACAAAAAAACTCAAAGCCAAGGCTCACATGATGGGTGCTACTTCTACAAGAGTTCGACATTGAAATTAAAGACAAGAAGGGATCAGAGAATGTAGTAGTTGATCATCTCTCACGATTAGAGCTGGAACAAGATGGAGATGAGGAGGAAGAACCCATTCAGGAGCTATTTCCATATGAGATGTTGTTAGCAATCCAAAGTCTAAAAGCTCCATAGTTCACAGACATAGCAAATTTCATCTCAAGTGGGAAGCTCCCAGAAGAATTCAATAGTCAACAGAGGAAGAAGCTCATTTATGATTCCAAGTACTATTTATGGAATGAGCCATATCTCTAGAAGCTATGCAGTGATGGAATGATAAGAAGATGTGTAGAAGAAGAAGAAACTGGTTTAATTTTACAACATTGTCATGGGATAATCAATGGTGGTCATTTTGATCCACAAAAAACTGCTCCAAAGGTTCTTGAAGTAGGATTCTTTTGGCCTACACTCGTTCATGAGGCTAGAAAGTTTGTACTTAGTTATGATGCATATCAAAGGAGTGGCAACATTTCCAAGAAGGATGAAATGCTCTAATCAGGAATTCTTGGGGTAGAAATATTTGATGTATGGGGCATAGATTTCATGGGTCTATTTCCTATTTCAAATGGAAATAAGTACATACTTATTTTTATGGATTATGTATCCAAGTGGGTGGAAGTTCAAGCATGTGCAGTGAATGATACAAGAGTAGTTTGCAAATTTTTGCAAAGACTCTTTGCTAGGTTTAGAATGCCTCGAGCTATCATAAGTGATGGAGGAACACACTTCTGTGATAGAAATATGGAAGCATTGTTATCTCGCTATAGGGTTAAACACAAGATAGCTACTCCATACCATCCCCAAATAAATGGACAAGTAGAAGTAAGTAATAGAGAATTAAAGAGGACTCGTAAAAGAACAGTGAGTAAGTCGAGAAAAGAATGGGCAAGGAAGTTGAATGATGCTTTGTGGGCATACCGTACAACTTATAAGACACCTATTGGAATGTCTCTATATAGGTTGGTCTATGGAAAAGCATATCAACTTCCTGTAGATATTGAACATAAGGCTTACTGGGCAATAAAAGCTCTGAATTATGATTTCAAGAAAGTAGCTGAAAAGAGACTTCTGCAGTTGAGTGAATTGGAGGAGTTAAGAGAAATGGCATATGAAAACTCCAGAATTTATAAAGAATGTACAAAGAAGTGGCATGATGCTAAGGTAAAGATAAAGAGTTTTCAAAAAGGAGACCAAGTGTTTCTATTCAACTCCAGACTCAGATTGTTCCAAGGAAGCTCAAGAGTAGGTGGTCGGGACCATTTGTAGTAAGCCATGTCTACCCTTATAGAGCTGTGGAAGTTTGCAACACTAGAGGAGAGAAGTTTAAAGTCAATGGGCAAAGACTAAAAATCTACAATGGAGGCATATGGGAGAATTCTCACCAATTGGCCTTTTTGGCTGATTCAACACTCTGAAGATCATGATGGTCTAAGCTCATAGTCCTAAAAGAGTGCTTCTTGGGGGCTCAACCAAGTTTTCATTTTTTATTTTTCTTATTAATTCTTTTAGTTTTTAGTTTTACAATTTTTAATCACAAGTTCTTTAACTTTTCTTTTCAGAGGAGAAGCATGGAAAAATGTTTGGGAATTACAAAAGAAGGAAAGCTAAAAGATAAGAGGTAAGTATTTTAACATGGGAATGAAATTTATGATTGTTACATATGAGTTTGGGTGATTTTTAATGTGTTTTGTATAAATGTACATGTCACACACCTTGTTGTGCACCCTTATGTTTGGACAAGCAAATAGAAGTGAGAAAATGTATTGGAATCAGGCACGACCATGCCACATTCGAGCATGGCCATACCTAGTTGAAATTTTTACGGTAAAAGAAAGCTGGAACTAGGCACGGCCATGCCACAATCGTGCATGGCCGTGCCACCTGTAAGTCCATCTCCATTGTACATTTTCTTCAAAATTCAAATGAGTCAAAGCCCTAATTCATAAATCCCTACAATTTCCTACTATCCACAAGTTTCAAAACCTTTCTCATCTTCCTAGACTTAGGGTTTCTTAACTTTGAATTCTTTTTCAAATTCCTAAATTCTTTTCACATTCCCAAAATCTTTTGCACTTACCAAGTTCTTTAATCAATTCCAACACCTTTTTCCTCTTCCCAATTCAAAGTTCACTCTTTTCAAAACCATCACCCTCTTTATATAAACCACCCTTCCATTCTCTTCTCTACACACTCTTAACTCATTCTTTCATCTTCTTCTCACATTTCTCAAGCATAACTTTTTCTCCTTCACCTTATCTCAATACTTTCTACATTTTCTTCTTCACTCTCCTCTCAAATCCGAATTTGTGAACAACACCATAAAAAGGGAACCAAGAAGGAAGACAGTTGTATAAAGAAGACCAAGGAGACATGGATGAAGCTCAAGTAATCCAAACCAATAAGAAGAAAGATTGGTAAGACCTTTCCCTCCTAATAGTCAATTCAGGCATGAGGGGAAAAGGAACAAGTTTGATCAATTGATGGCTAGAAAATTCATACCCATGAAATACACGAGTGTGTCCTCCCTTCAAAGAGTAGGTTTATTAGATAATGTGAACATGTATGTCTCTAGGTTGGGTTGGAAAGCTTTTATGATGATGAAACACCCCACATATGTTATGCATACATGCAAATTTCTATCATCTTTTGAATTTGATGAGAATAAGGCCATGCTAAGCTTTAGACTAGGCAACCAAGATCACACCATTAGTCTCTTTGAACTCAATGATATTTTTTCATTTCCCAAAGGATCAAGATGCCAATGTCAATTTTGACAGAGATGTATTTTGGAGGGAAATTACTAGTCAAAGACATGTTTTCTATCAACCTAGGTTAGACAAGGAGTCCAACATTCATTCATATACTTTGAGATGCCTCCATTAGGTCATGTCACACTCCTTATTTCCTAGGAAGAAGGGGGATTCCGTAGTCACTACTACGGAATTAAATGTCTTATACTGCATGGTAAATAATCTCAAGTTAGATGTATGTCATGTGTTAGCCTTTAAATTCAAAGATGTGGCAACCAAACGAAGGGGGCAATTATGATAGGTGGCTTGGTTCTTAGAATTGCAAATTATATGGGTTTTGACATTGATAATATACCTTTCAACAAGCTACCGGGTCCTTCCCTCATTGATCTTCAAATGATGGAGGCTGTGGGTATGGTTGAGATAGGACACATGGGGGTGCCCATACTCATTGGTGAACAACCGCAATAACAAGCAAGGCAAAAGGAAGAAGAGGAAGAAAGTGAATTGCAATAAGTGATGAGTCACCTTGATACTTTAGAGCTTCAAGTGGGTGTCATTGACTCTAATGTAGGAAAGCTCACTTCCATGGCACATGAGATGAATTCAAGCTTATATGATGTTGGACATGATGTCACCATGCTAAATCAAAATCTCACAGCCTACTTTCAAAGTCAAAACTTCTGTCCACCTTCATTCCCTCTGTATAATCAAGGACCACATCAATGAAGCTTCAAGATGTTGTGATTGGATAATTGTGTTTTATGTTTACTTTTGTATTTGTATTTGTTTTAGTATTATATTTTGTGTTTGCTTTCATGTACTTTATTTTGTTTAAAGTATTTGTACTCTACATTTTCTTTGTTTATTATTATGTCATGTGATTTGGTTATGTTAATCTCTTTCCTTATTATTTAAATTGTGCAAATCATATGTAATGAAGTTAGTTTGAAGCTCTATGATGCATAAATTTTTATTTCAATGTGCCAACTTTTGAAATCATACACGGCCATGCCATTTTATGGCACAGTCGTGCATGATTAATGTGTCTCAGGTTCCAATAATTAGAACCAGGCATGGTTGTGCCACTTTCGAGCACGGCCGTGCCACCTAGTTCAGCTCCAATGAGCATAAACCAGGCACGGCCATGCCACTTTTGTGCATGGCCGTGCCACCTGATGGTCATACATGTCTGAATTTTTTCAAGTTTTATGCATTGAGGACATTGCATACTTTAAGTGTGGGGGAGGAAAATTAAAAATTTTCAATTTATATTTTGTTATTTTGTTTATTTTAATATCTTTAGGATGTTTAATTCAAGTAGGATAGTAGTTGTTATCTTTCAATAAAATTCATCTTTTTAATAAAGGATTAGGAGATAGGTTGTTTAGTCCTTGTAAACTTGAAATTTTAATCTTTTATTTATAGGCAGAGGACTGTTTTAAATTTCATAACTTCTATATTCTCTACACTTTTTCTCTATGTATCTATAATCTCTGTAATTCTTTTTCCTATTACTTAATGAATTTAATGAGCATGTCTAGCAATAGCCGAAGTTTCAATGCAAAAGGGAAGACACCAATGGAGATAAGACCTAAGCCAATTGATCTCAAGGAGGAGTATGATGCTTTCTTCCCTATTTACTCAGATGAAAAAGGTAAGAGATTCTCTTCTCTTAGCAAAAGAAACGTATGCATGCCTAAATACTTTGATGATCAACTCTTGAAGGATATTGGATTGCATGATTTTATGAATGTGTTGTGCAAAAGGCTAGGCTGGTTTAAATTGAAAACAGTAAAGTATGATGTGTTTCTTGAATTGACCATTGAATTCTACACCACTTTAAAAATCAAAGATGAGGAATAGAGAATTTTTCCGTGTAGATTCTTTGGAAAAGAATATGAGTTTGATTATGATCTCATGATTGAAATCTTTAATTTTTTTGAAGGAGGTATTTGTCACCCTCCCCCTGAATTTAACATGATTGGATTTTGGGTTGAAATTACAAAAGGGGATAGAATAAGTCATGGAGATACTATAATTAGTGGTCTAATTGATAGTCACTCATATTTGTTGATGCACAAATTCATGGCACACACCATCTGTGGTAGGAATAAGAGTACAAAGGTTATGCCTGACGAATTATTCTTGATGTAGTGCATGGCTACTAACCGTAGGGTGAATAGTGCATATCTTGTGTTTCGTTCTATATGGCATGTTGTGCAGGGATGAAAAGCACTGATGTCTATGGGCCATATTATCACAGGCTTGGCCATACACTTTGTACCAAGGAAGCTTACCATTCTTGCACTATTGGAACGTTAGATCTTTGATGAGGATTTTCTGGTTAGAACTGAGGTGATTACAAATTTTGGAAGGCTAGAAGAGGCAGACAATAGAAGATGCTATTAACTATGTCAAACCGCCTTGAGACATGGAGATGTTCCTCTACCTAAGGTGGTAGAGAATTTTGATGACGTTAGTGAAGAGGAAGAAGATGTCAAACCTCAAGTAGCTCGCGAGAATGCAAAGGTGAATAAGAAGGATAGTAAAGCCAAGGCAAAGAAAAAGAATAGAGCAACAAAAAGAAAGATATTAGAGGACAACATTGAAAGAGTTGAAAAAATGATAGAGGATGTGGCGAATCGAACTGACCAAAGGCTTAGTACCATGATGATGGATGTGATCACCAAGTTTGAAGTTAATGAAACCCTAAGAGATGGAAGGATGGAAAATCTGATAGTTGAAGTAATGGAGCTGAAGCAATTGATCTCTCAAAGCAAAGGGACTAAGGCATCAACAGAGCCTTTCGTTGAGATCATCATTCCCGAGACTTCATCTTCGAATGCGTCTGACTAGGGGAGTTTTCTTTCCCTTTTATTTTTCTGTTTTTGTTTTTATTTTGCATTTTAGTTTATTGTTGCATGAATAAGAGACCTTTCACTTGAGTTTTTGAGCCTATTTGTGCTAAGAGTTAGTATCATTAGGTGTGTTTTTCTTGAGTAAATGTGTTAAACTCCTTTTAATGCTTGGTTTAGATTGTTAAGTTAGAGGAATAACTTGTGATTAAGAATTTTTAAATTTTAATAAACTTAATGCCTACTCCTTCATTGAGTGATTGAAATAGTATGTTTAATAGTTGAGAAAGATTTGTAGGGACTTAAATATAGTTTATATATACATATGCACTATATCTTAAATAAATAAATAAAATAAATAAGTTCCTTAAGCGAGATGGAGCATAAAACGCACTCGTGCAATACTCCAATACTCTATAAAGGGTATGAGTGTCCAAAGAACTTTATTGAGGTATACACATTGAATAATATGGAAAGGTGGGGGATACTACAATAGAGAAATTATAAGGAATAAATTATATAAATTTTAAGTGCTATTCATGAAAGAACTATTTGAGTGTTAATGTTTCATGCCTACTTTTATTTTTCTTGGTTGTTAATCATGTTGTTTCATGAATTCAACGAGGGAGTTTGCTCTTCACTTGGTAATTGTTATATTCTTAGTTATGAGTTATTGCTTTGATTTTCTATTTTTAAACCTTGTATTAAAGGGAGAGTAGGACGGTTCCTGAAGTTAAAAACTATTCATGATGTTAGTTCTTTGTATGAATGGGTTGTTTTCTTATTTTTGCTTGAGGACAAGTAAAGGCTCAAGTGTGAGGGTATTTGATGAGTGTGAAAAACACTTATTTTAAGTACTCTATTTTATTGCATCTTAGGCTTAGTAGTTGTATTATTAGTTAGTTTTTAGTTAATTTAGTTAGTTTTATTATTTTGTCTTAATTGTTAGGATTTAATTGTTTTTAAATAATATCTTTTGAATTTTGTTTGTAGGATGCATTGGGATGAAGATTGGATCAATTTTTGAAGTTTGGATGGGCTAAAGACTCAAAATAAGGAGTTATATACGTTGGGGTTGAGCATGGATGTGCCTGAAAGTTATTTTTGGAATGTTATAGAGTGGCACGGCTGTGCCAAAATCGAGCACAGCCGTACAAGACACAAGGCTTAACATAGGTGTATTTCTTGTGCAGCCATGCCATTTTCTTGCACACCCATACTTGACTTATGTGGCATCCCACGAGATGATAGTTTTCAGCTGAAGTTTAGATAGAAAGGAACTTATCTCTTAGTTTTTAATTAGATAGAGTTTGAAAGGAGTTAGATTACCTTTCTTACTAGGTCTTTGAGTCTATAAATAGGACCATTTTATTTTCATTTAAAGGTTGTTCCTAATTTTAGATTGTTCTTGTTTTTATTTTACCTTAGTTTTTATTTCAAAATACATTTACATTTCATTTGTTTAGTTTGTAGTAGAAGTGATACTTGGCTTGAAGTTAGAAGAGCAAGGATTCCTGACATCATTTGAAAGGGGTTTTTCTTGTATCACTCTTTTAATTAATTGTTATAATGTTCAGATTGGTTTTCATTTCTTGTTTGTTTTCTTTTCCCTTTAACATGAGTAGCTAAATCCTTTTTAGGATTCTTATTCTGAATTAACTATTTGCTTATTGTGATTTATGTTAGGTTGCTAGATCTAATTCATTAGTTGTTGTTGAGCTTAATGTTATTTTAGGACTGATCAACCTAAAATTGAATTGACACTATAGGCTTAATCGAGAGATATGTTCTATAGGATTAAACAATGACCTATTGATGGCTTAGCTAGTTGAGAGACAGTTAAGTGGATTAATATTGATTAAAAGTTTTATTTAAAATTGGAATTAAAAGGCATTAGGTTAGTGAGAGCCGGTAAACTTAATGTTAATTAATCTCTAATTAATTATAGGTTTATCTGAGAGGAAAATCTATAGTTTATAATATCCCTTTAAAATGAACTAGAACTAGTATATACCTAGTTGGGTAATCAATCTTTTGAAATGGTCCAATTGAGAATAAGAACCCTATCTTTTAATATTTGTTTAAGTCTAAATTTTACTTTAGTTTGTTTTATATTTGGTTTTCAAAGAATCTAAATCCTATTTCGTTGTCTAAACAAATAAGCATAGTTAGTATTGCAATATTCAATCTATAATCTCTGTGGGACGATATCTTTATTTACTACTTGATATGATTCTGTATGCTTGCGGATTTTACACCATATCAGTGGTATAAAGGAAAGGTTAGTGGGAACTTGAGACAAGTGCCCTATGATTAAACTAATTAATTAAAAGTTATTTAGTTAATTGAGCTTAGAGAAGTTTATATATACACCTTAAACTCACTACTTTTAAGACTTTTATTATTGAAGTTGTCTACTAACACAAACATATATATACACATTTAAGAGAGGGTGAGGTGAGAAAAGAGCTCTGCAACACTTCAAGGGTCTCAAGAAAAGACTAATCAATAAGTGAAGACTATATAATATGTCTTTGAAGCTATTTTAAAAAGTAAATTCAAGTAAAGAGCAAGATAGCATCATTAGGAGGTAATCAGTGATCAAGAATTAACAAGGCCAACCAAAGATTTTCTTATGATCAAATCTCATACGTGAATTTTATAGTTAATGAATCTCATAGAAACCTACATGCATATGGATTAGATTTTGATATTTAGGTTTAGCTTTGATTTGGGTAGAGTAGAATGTGTAGTTGTGCAAGTATAAGCAAAAGTTTAGTTTTGAGTTAGTTTCATTAAAAGTTTGATATTTGGTGTTGAGGGGGTGTTCTTGATCAAGAAAGAAGCATATTAAGAGTGGATAAAGGGAAAAATGCGATAAGAGAAACTTGTGAGTGAAATCATTTCTTATATTCTTTCATTTGAATATAGAAGTTCTCCTTAAATAGTTCTTTTCTTATTATTACACAATGGGACTTATTGTAAATCATAAAATTTATAAATCATAATGTTATTCTCATTGAATTCTTCATGGTACTCTTATTATTGTTGATGAGCATTTCGTTGAAATAAAATCTCTCATTAAATTCGATGTTATATGTAAAGTGAAATGAACCTTTGGAAACTTCATATTGATGAATATGTATAATTGTGCAAAATTTACATTAAAAGAAATAGTGTAAATTCTGAAACATGAAGGGAATTGTGATGCTTCTAATTATTGTCAATTTGGTTAAAACATGTTAATGTTTGGACATCAAAATTTCTCTCAAAAACTAGAGGAGTATACATGTTAGAACAGTTATCCACAAATGTGTGGGATATACTACACAGCCATGTCACCCTAAGTCCTTGGCAGGCACAAATGTGTGGACTACCCTGCATAGCCGTGTTACCCCAAAGATTGGCAGGCACAACTGTGTGTAAAACCTGCACGACAATGCCTGAAGCTGAAAATCTTAACTGGATATAAGTCTGCTCAGGCACAGCCATATGGGCCTAGTTTGTAAATTTTCAAACTAAGAATTCCTGCTCAGACATGGCCGTACAGAAACACCTCATAACTATGTTTGAATAAGAAAAATGATAACATTAATATTAAAAATCATAATAAATATATTTATTAATTTCACTTATTTGTTTATGCTAAATCTTAATTACATAACCATACTCAAATAAGTTTAATTTATGCAAATTATATTCTCAACTAAATGAGTTAAGGAAGATAATTATAAGTCCTTTGCATTCAAGATACTTGAATAACTTAAGAACACAAGATGAAATCAGAATTCAAATATGCTATGAACTATTATATGATAAAGTATTAATATATATATGTGTGTGTGTGTGTGTGTACAGAATATGACTAGTTATAGTTGGCCAATAGATTGATAATTGTCTTTGGAATAGCACATAGATTCTTTATGCCTTTGGGGTGAATTTATATGGTTATAAGTATGCATATGAATTTGATAAGTTATAGTGATATGTGATATAATTATTGAGATATACATGAGAATACTATTATGATGTACAGTTAATGAGATATATGAAATTATAATAATATACAGTTATACGGATATGATATAGTGATGTATATGTATATATATTTGAAAATGTAGAATAATACTCAGAAACGTATAATGACTTATTCAATGTTATTCTATGTAACTGTACACCAATGAAAAGAATGATATTAACAAATCAAATCTTGAATAATGATATCTTATGAATGACATGATAAAAGTATCTGAATGATTAATGGAATTAATCAACGATGTGTAACACACATGACAATCTATTAAATGTTACCTTGTGTTAGATATCTGAATTAATTTCTATTAAAATTATTCGCAAGTACTCTATTCTACCTTTGAATTGTATAACTTATTATACTTTATCATTCTTATATTCTTTTTCACTCATTGAGTAATTTCTTATGAAAATACTACATTATTATATTTTATTTTTCTATATTAGGTTGTGTGTTATGTTTATGCACTATGGCTAAACAAGTACACTACAATTATGATGTATATGTCGTATGAGTTTCTAAGAGATGAGACTATAGTTAGGTACATTATTTGTCATGATGTGAATGCAGTGTTGTCATAGAGGGTAGCTATAGAGCCTATTACAGTGGATGCATGTACGTCTGTTAATAGGGAGGTGTTGATACTCAAAATTCAATAATCCCCTAAAGCGGTCCAGTGATGTAAATTGTTCGGTAAAAAATGGATGAAAACAATAATTATGGCCACGAGAATGCACTTTGACTATCCGAAAACTATAAAAAATAAACCAGTCCAACCTCTAAACACATAAAGTTTCAAACTTTATGCCCAACAGCAGTTTGAAAACCTATAAAAAGAACTACATAGCCCCAAAATGCCCTAAAAGGTCCCCATTTGGGCAAATGTAGGGCCATGCCCGTGGTTAAGGGCATGTGCCCTTGACGTCTGAGGGTGTGCACCTTCACCAAGGGCATACACCCTTGGTTCAACCCCTTATCCTCTATAAATTCAACCTTTTAGTTCATTTTTGGGTTGTTTTAGGAAACCTACTGAGACTCTGCCAGATTAGAAACTGGAAGACCCAATTTTGACCCAAACCTTTTTTATTTAATTTTTTAGATTGATATTTAGATCTCCTTGAACTAAGCCTAACTTCCATCTTTATCAAAGCGCGCTTCAAAAGGTATAACTTGTATTTCACACCATTTTTTACATTTTTTTTAGCAATTATAGCCTAAAAATCCTTCCTTTAAGACTTTAAAAGTCTTTCTTAATTAAAAAGTCATAACCAAAATAATCTAAGAACCCTAAAAACTATTTTGCATGTTTATTTTTATTGCTACTTGCATTGTCTACTTCTATTCCTTTTGTGATTGTGATTTGTCTAAAGAAGCAATTAGACATAAAATGATGGAGGAGAAGAAGTGGGTATAGATCCAGGAGTGTTTGACGTGCATTTGCATTTTATTATTCATTTTTGTATTTTTGAGTGATTTGGGTGGGTATCATGTGTATTGGTTCATACCCATACGCATAAGTTCAAAAAAGTTTTCACCTTTAGCATCCGATGTAGTATTTTTATTGATTTTTTATGCAAAAATTACATTTTTCATATAAAAATCTCATTTTTAAATTAAAGTTCATATTTTTATGTCATTTATTGCATTTTATTATCTTTTGACATAAAAAGTGAATTTTTCATATGAAATTACATTTTTAGATTAAAAATTATATTTTTGTATTGTTTCCTGCATTTTCATTATTTTTGACATAAAAATTACATTTCTCATGTAAAAATTATATTTTTAGATTAAATTTTGAATTTTTATGTCATTTCTTACGTTTTATTATTTTTGGAATAAAAATTACATTTTTCATGTAAAAATCACATTTTCAGATTAAAGCTTGCATTTTTATATTATTTCTTGCATTTTTACCAATTTTAGATATAAAAGTTGCATTTTTTTCATTTAAGAATTGCATCTTCATTGTAAAGATTACATTTTTATTATATTATCATCACAAAAATATCATTTTTAGCTCATGGCATTAGAAAGCTTTTATTTTATATCCTTTTCTTTGGTCCTGAAAGGTTACATTTTTAAACCCATTTTTGGGTAAAGTTAACATTTTTATTTAAAATTTTTCATTTTGATTTCATCATTATAAAAATTCCATCTTTCACATCAGTATCATAAAAATCCCATTTTGGCATCACCCTAATCATAAATTCTCCACTTTTAGTTACTTTTTGCGTTAAAAATCTAATTTTGTCATCAATTGTATATTTTGTTTATTTTCATCAAAAATCACATTTCTACATAAAAAAAAAAAATTATTTTCACTTCATTTGGTCATTTAAATTGTAATTTTATAATTTTGTATTCCTTGCCATTTTACATGAAAATTAAATATTTTCATCTAATGTTCATTTTAGATTTATTCTTTTGCATTAAAGCTTATTTTCGACGAAACAAACATGTATTTCTAGTTATATGTAAAAGTGGTATTTTTTATTTGTATTTTAGTATTATAAGCATAAAACTCATATTTTTGCACATTCCATTCTCATAACATGAAATATAAGTTTTGCACATATTTTTAGGGTCCTTCGCATTCTTTATTATTTATTTATTTGTCTTTAAATCGATTCACTTGATTTTGGTTCAATATTTTTCTTTGGTTATTTAATGCTTCAATTGTTTAATAGATATGATGTCTTGAGAATGGATAACCGTTTATGTATGTATGATCAGGCATGCCTATTAGTCTTAGAATTAGATTTATTGTCTGATTTTTTTTATCATTTTGGATGTATTTATTAGGATTTGACTAAAGCCATGTATCCTTAATCCCTGTTCCCTTTTTCTTTCATTTGGTGGTAGATGGTTATGTATTTTGTGCTTGTTATGAATGTTGTAAATGCTTACATATACTTTGACATTATGAAACCAAAACTAAGGTAATACAACAAGCAAATTGGTGTTGTGTAACTAAGAATAGTCAAATAGAAATAATTTTCTGAAGTCAAAATCTCTAACAAGGGGAATGAATTTTGTACAGTCCAGAGATCTATTTTCCATTCCCGAGTGATTAGGTGGTGACTCCAATTACATGCAGCTTCTCCAAGAATTCCTAAAAAAAAAATTCTCGATCTGCCCTCTTGAAAGGCATATTTAGCCTAATTCGGTGCCATAATCGCAATCACCTATGGTGCTCGATAAAAACTAACTTGCTCATAGAAGGATTATATGGATGATGCATGTACTTTTATGACAGTGACTCATGAGACTACTGTGGGTGTGCGGGTTACTTTGTCTTAGACCTGATGAGATGAGGATGTATTGATCTTTTGGTTTTTTATATAATAAAGAATATAACCAAGTGCTTTATATTGTACTTTTATATTTATGATGGGTCACTATAGGTCTCCTAAAATAAGAGTAACAAGAGGGATACTTATACTCTTTTTGGTGTATATTTGTAGAATTGCTTATGATATCCTGTACTTATGTTAAATTTATCCGGTTGATAAACTCTATGATATATGTATAAAGTAATATCAGCTTAATATAAGCAATATGTTATCTTACCATTTATAATTTCTCAATATATATATACTAAATATGGTTTAATGGTTATTGAATTAAGAATGAAAATGAGGTTTTAATTGTAGTATAATAGTTGTTAGTATATAAGTGTATCGTGAACATCATTCTCTATCTGGACCATCATCTAGTAGGTCACATAGGTGATAGTCTAGTGTTGGCACGATAGGGAGGTGTCTCACATCCTTAATTCCCATAATTTTAACAAGGCTAAGAGAAAGAAAAGGGTGTTTAAAAGAGCTCCTCGGCCAAAAATGATTCAAGATAGTGTAGGTTTGCATAATGTTCCTATTTTTAATCATTTCCCTACTCCTTTATGGTTGAAATAGTCAGTTGTACAGCTTATGAATGATGATTGGCTTATCGTTTCTAGTCCTAAATGCAACAAATAATAGGTGACAACTTCCAAGATAAATTGTGAGGCAGTGATTGCTTAGCAGTCCTGTCGGGCATTATAAAAACTTTAAGTTATAATGTTTAGGGACTGTGGAACCCTAGGAAATTTTGTGCTCTCTATTTTCTTATCAGGAAACAAAGTCCAAATACTAAATTTTTATGGAAATAAAGTCGAATTAATCTACTTTAAAGAAGATGTATTATGTGTTTTCCTCATAATTTATGATTGTTGTTGATTCTATTGGCATGATAGATGGGTTATTATTAATGTGAAAATAAGAAATTTAGCTTTCTGTATAGTCTTTTTCTTCTCATTATATTTTCTTTGAAGTTTTTCAATCTCATAATTTAATTAGGTGGCAAGGGTGTAGTTTTTAAGGGTGGCTAGAGTCTTGTAATAAACATTATACATGGGAGCTTATGAAATCTCTTCAACATCAAGTTTCCTTACCTTATTTAGTCTTCGATGATTTTAATGAGATCATCTCTAGTTTTGAGAAATAAGGAGGGTGGCCTCATTCTCAGGCAATGATGGATCATTTCTGTATGGCTATAGACGTTTGTGGTTTATATGATATAAGTTATCATAGTTTCCCTTTTACTTAGGATAATGACAGGCAATGGGTTTATAAAGTTAAGGAGAGGTTGGATCATTTTTTATGTAATAATGGATGGTTTTATCTTTGTCTAAGTGCTATTATTCATCATTTTGCTAGGTTTTCTTCAGATCATTCTATTATTTTGCTGGCTGCTGCTATATTGCCTAATGTTTCTAAATGGAACCGTCTCTTTTATTTTGAGTCTTTATGGGTCGAAGAGTACGAGTGTGAGGAGATTATCTTGAATTCTTACCACATGTTTGGTGATGCATCTTCTTCTCACTTAGTGCTGGAGAAATATTCTTCTTGTAGCTAGGCTCTTTAAAAATGGCATGGTAGGAAGTTTGGGTCTTTAAAAAAGGATCTAAATTAGTATACTTCCATGTTAGAGAGGCTACAGTAAGGGGTACCCTCTACTAACTCAGAGGTGGAGAACCATAATTTGATTTATAAGATTTAGAGTCTACTTAAAAGTGAAGAGTGAATAGCAGTACTAGATTCAATGGTCTCATATATCTTGGTTGAGTGAGGGAGACTACAACACTAAGTATTTTTATAAGAAGGCTAGTGAGAAAAAATGAGCCAATACCCTGGTGCACTTTAAAGATTCAGTTGGATCTTAGAGGTTTAGTGATAGAGAGATCCAACAGGTGCTCTATAACTACTATAAATAGTTACTTAATAGCAACTCTCCTTCTAGTATTAATACAGTGATCTCGACAATTGATAGCTCTTTATCTGATGAGATGGCTTATTTTCTTGGGGCACCTTTTATAATAGAAGAAATTCTTGTTACTTTTAAACAAATGCACCCTTCTAATGCTTCATGTCCAGATAGCATATCGGCTTTATTTTGCTAAATGTTTTGGCCAATTATAGGTATAAATGTATCTTATTTAATTTTAAGTTTTCTTCATTTTGGTGTTATGTCGAATGGTATTAACCATACATTTATGACTTTGCTAACATCAACCACTTAGAATCCATGAAGAATCTATGTCCCATAAGCCTTTGTAATGT
Organism: Macaranga tanarius; assembly: GCA_949673435.1. NCBI lineage: Eukaryota > Viridiplantae > Streptophyta > Magnoliopsida > Malpighiales > Euphorbiaceae > Macaranga > Macaranga tanarius. Next base: position 20,925 of record CATIWO010493025.1, read on the forward strand.
TATGCAGAAAATAATTTTGAAGGTGTTGGAAAATCATTTGAAACAAGGATTACCTTATTTAATTAACATTTTATAAAGTGCTTTTATGCTTGGAAGGTTGATTATCAAATAATGCAGTTATGGCTTTTGAAATATTTCATACTGTGAAGCATAAAATGAAAGGTAAAATGGGTTCTATGGCTTTAAAGTTAGATATAAGCAAGGCATATGATGGGGTGGAATGGGTTTTTCTTAAGAGAATTATGCAAAAGATAAATTTTCCCTATCATTTTATTCATCTTATAATGTCTTATGTTACTTCTATTTCGTATGCCTTTTTAGTCAATGGTGCTCCTAATAGGATATTGATTCCGAGGTAGGGTATTAGATAAGGTGATCCCATTTCACCTTATTTGTTTCTCCTATGTGTTGACAGGTTATCTATAATGATTAAATAAGTTGTTTAAGGTAATCTTCTTCACCATATAAAGGCAAGCGGAGGGGGTCCTCCGATTAGTCTTTTTTTTATATATAAAGATAACAAAATTCTATTCACAAGAGCTATAGTCTAGAATATCAATAGGTAGTGGATATTCTTCATGCTTATAAACTTACTTCGGGCCAAGTTGTTAATTTTGATAAGTCTAAGGCTTCCTTTAGTAGTAATGTGGATCAAGCAAAATGGGATACTCTTGTAAAGATCTTGAGTGTTGGAGCTGTGGATTATCATCCAAGTTATCTTAGACAACCTTTAATCATTAGTAAGTCTAAGAAATTAATTTTCAGCTATCTGGTGGAGCGGATTTGTAAGAAGTTAAAGGGCTAGAAGGAGAAGTATCTTTATATTGCTTGCAAGGAAGTTTTGATTAAGTCAGTTACATAATCAATCCCCACTTATTTGATGAGCTATTTTGCCCTTTGGAGCACTTTTTATAATGATATTTAAAGGTATGTATGCAAATTTTGGTGGAGTGATATAAGTAATGATCAGAAGATTTACTAGATGTCATAGGAATGAATGTCAAGTTCAAAGAAGGATAGATGTTTGGAATTTCACCACTTTTATGATTTTAATCTAGCCGTTTTGGCTAAACAAGATTGGCAAATTATGACTAATTACAACTCTTTATGTACTTAAGCTTTAAATGTATAATATTTTCCAAATATTGAATTCTTGTATAATAAGGTGGGCTTTAACCCAAGTTATATGTGGCACAGCTTTTATAAAAGTAATTTCTAATCTCTATAATGGGTTAGCTTGGCAAGTAAGGAATGGATCCTCCATTAACATCTAGTCAAATAATTGGATAATAGGGGTAAATGCAATAAAACTACTATTTCAACATAATCTGGCTTATGATGCCATGGTGTATTGTGTATTCGATAAGGAAACAAAGTGTTGGAAAGCTAGTTTAGTGAAGGGAACTTTTCTTCCTTTTGAAGCTAATGTTGTTCTCCAAATGCCAATCAGTTACCATCTACCTTTAGATAAGCAATTATGGTTTCACACCAAAAATGTTGAGTACTCAATCAAGTTTGTCTACCATATGGCCCAAAAGCTTCATCGGCAAAGTATACTTGCTCCATCTTCTTTTACCTAATGGATTTAATATGGCGGGATATATGGGTTTTTCAAATTCAACCACGAGTCAAGTTGTTTCTTTAAAGGCTACTTCATAGCTTCCTTCAAAGTGGCAATAATTTAATACGACAGGTATGGTAGGTGTTTTTAACCATCAATATTATGGTATTTCTAAAGAGACAGGTGTTTATATTTTTAAATACTGTGACGGGACATGAGTTATATGGTTGTCTATTTATTTAGCACTCAGAGTGGACCATCTTCCTCATTCATCCCTTTAGGATTGATTTAGATTCTTCCTTGCTAATTTTGATCGCTAGCAGATGGAATTGGTGTGCGAGATGCTTTAGTTGATTTGGTCTTCTCGTAATCGCACACTCTATTATAATGGTTTACTTGAGGCTTTGTTAATTGGTTTAAAGGCTATTAAACTCTTACTTGAGTTCCAAAAAGTTCAATAAATTGCCATAGTATCATCAACTTTATCCTCTATCATTTAGAGTTATTAGATCCCTCTACCAGAGAATTTTTTTAAGATAAATACAAACATTGCTCTTTGTAATATTCAACAATTTTTAGAATAGGGGTGCTATTCAAGGATGCATCAAGTCAGGTATTAGCTTCAGTTGATAAATATGTTTCCTAGGTTATGTCTACTTTAATGGCAGAGGCACTAACTGTAATGTTTGGTGTTCAAGTGGCTCGAGAATATAGTCTCACAAAGTTAATAGTTGAATAAGATTGTCAGTCTTTTATCTTTAATCTTTAGGCCCCGACCTTGGACTTATCTCCCTTTGGTTTGTAAGTTAATAATATTTTATAGCTTACTCATTATTTTAATGATGTCTAGTTTCTTTTTATTCGAAGAGAGGGTGATAGGATTGCACATTCTTTAGCTAAATGGACATTGTCTTCAGATACTACAGTGAATAATAAAAATGGTCATTGTGATTGTATCTCAAATCTTGTATTGGAGCATGTTCCTCTATTGGTTGTTGTTTAACGATAATCCATCAGTTCTAAAAAAAAAAGGTTTAACATCTTTCTATATCCACTAAATCAAAATACTCTTTTAAATTGAAACTAGTTGCCCTTTTTTCTTTTTTCTCTTAATTCTTGATTTTTCCTCAAAATGTTTGTTAGGAAATTTGGGTTTGCGGAAGTAAAAGAGGATCAGAAATTATTTGAGATAATAAACAAACATAACACCAAAAATAGAGAAAACACAAAACACATAAGAATTAACGTGGTTTGGCATAAGCCTACGTCCCCGAGCGAAGGAGGGACAAATTCACTAATCAACTAAAAATACAAGAAAATAGTATGGAGATAAACACTCAACCCTTAACCCCAACTATACCTAATCAAGCTCTCTACTTGGCACACGTGTAGAATACAAGGCATTCATGGTGTCTCTATAATACTCTCAACACACATAACATATATACATGTAGCCCTATTTATAGAGGATATAAAATTCATCTTAACCAAGGATTCTCTTCAATATAAGAATCTCTTCAAAATAAGTGATAAAAATTTAATTCTAAATAAGAGTTTAATTCCTAAATAAGAGTCAAATCCAATTGGAAAAGGATTCCCTTATCTTGGCCACCAATTATATGCCAAAAATACAAATTTAGTGCACTACATGGCCTCCTAGATGGCCATGTTTCGAGCCGTATTAAATTCTGGACAAAATGACTTATTTCAACACACTTTGTTACATGGCCGTGTTACTGCCCCGTGTACCCTTCTGGACATAATGACAGCTTTGAACATACCCTGAGACACTGCTATGTCTCTAGCCATGTCTGTATATATACCCTAAAATATAGCCATGTATCTGGCTATGTCTACCTCCAATATGAAAATACATAATCCAAACATGTCCAAACGCTCGAAATAATGATGCCATAGGCTAAATTCAAGTCACATATTAACAAATCCCATTTTAACTTGCATTTTCTTATATCAAATTTCCTCCACCTTCTCCACAAATGTCTCAAATATGAGAATACCAAAACAAGTCTAAGAGCCTCTGGAACTTACTCTTCCAAAATGCCTTAGTCAATAAAACACTAAAATTGACTGCACCTAAAAGTATAAAAGAATGAGATGATAATGTAGCAGTACCTCTTGCAGTAGATCCTTGCAATTCATATAATCTACCAATGCGTCTAGCTTGCATCACTACAACGGCATCCATAATAATATCTAAAATCTCATATCCGCTAATAAAACTATAACCACCAATTTCTAATATGTACAATAAGATAAGATTCTTAGACATGTCCAATACATGTCTAACACCAACTAAAATCCTCACTACACCATCATGGGTTTTAATTCTAACTGAACCAACACTAACAATCTTACAAGGATGATTATTGCCTATTAATACAAAACCACCATTAACCATTTCATATGTGGCAAACCAATCTCTATTTAGACAAATGTGATAATCACAACCATAATTAAATATCCACCCTTGCCCAAAATTGGTTAAATTTTCAGTCATAATGAGGACATTACCTTCAACCTTATCAACAAAGTTGGCTTCTGTGGATTCATCTTGCTGATCCTTTTTCTTCAATTTCCAATAATCAGCCTTCAAATGCCCCATTTTCTTGCAATAATGACAGGTCTTCTTTTGGTACCCTGAACTGCTACCCGAATTTCTCACCAATAGAGCATATGTAGTTACCCTAATGTCTTGAACAAGTTCTTTTTCCATAAGCTCCTTTGAAAACAAAGTCAATTTAACATCCTCCACCTTTAACATTTCTTTAGTATAAATTAAAGTATATCTAAAATTCTTATACGAGGTAAGAAGAGAACGGAGCAATATAAGAGCCAAATCTTCTTTTTCATACTTAATCTCCAAATTTTTGAAGTCAATCATGATGGATGTAAATTCATCAATATGGGTTATTCAATAAACTTTTCTTCAAAAATAGCTCTTCAAGTTTTGCCCATAATGCTATAGCTGACTTCTCATGAATAACTTCTTGCAATACCTCATTTGACAAACATAACTGAATGGTAGCCATGGCCTTTACATCCAAATCCTCCATATTTTCTTTGGGCATTGTAGATGCCAATTTCTCCTTCTCCAACAAAGCTTTATGCAATCCATTATATGTTAAAAGGGCTCGCATCTTTATTTGCCATAGACCAAAGCTCATATTGCGATCCAATTTCTCTATCTCACATTTTGATTTTGCCATAATAAAATCTCAAATAATTATAGACAGCTCTGATACCACTTGTTAAGAAATTTGGGTTTGTGGAAGTGATAGAGGATCATAAATTATTTGAGATAATAAACAAACACAACACCAAAAATAGAGAAAACACAAAACACACAAGAATTAACCTTGTTCGGCGTAAGCCTAAGTCCACGGGTGAAGAAGGAACAAATTCACTAATCAATCAAAGATACAAAAAAAATAGTATATAGATAAACACTTAACCTTTAGCCCTAATTACATCCATTCATGCTCTCTATTTGGCACACGTGTAGAACACAAGGCGTTCACGGTGTCTCTATAACACTCTTGACACACATAATACATATACATGTAGCCCTATTTATAGATGATATAAAATCCATCTTAACTAAGGATTATCTTTAATATAGGAATCTCTTCAAAATAAGTGATAAATAAGAGTTTAATTCCTAAATAAGAGTCAAATCCAATTGGGAAAGGATTTCCTTGACTTAGCCACCAATTATATGTCAAAAACACCAATTTAGTATACTACACGGTCATGTTTCGACCCGTGTTCAATTCTGGATAAAATAACCTATTTCAACACAACCTGCTACATGGCCGTATTACTGCCCGTGTACCCTTCTAGACATTATGACAGCCTCGAACACACCCTGAGATACGGCCGTATCTGCACACATACCCTGAGACATGGTCGTGTATCTGGCCATGTCTGCCTCCAATATAAAATTACACAATCCAAATATGTCCAAACGCTCGAAATAATGATGTCATATGCTAAATTCAAGTCACATATTAACAATGTTTATCTTGGCCACCGTCGATCATTTTTTTGATTGACTATTTTCCTTCCTATTTTTAGTTTATTTATTTTATTTTGTTTCTTCATTGAATAAATATAATTTGTGATCTTATTTTTAATTGAAATTGTTAAATCTTCTTTCATGGAGTTCTTGCCCATAATGGTATATTTATAGTTTTTCTTTATGGAAATTGGATATCTCCTTATTGTAAATTTTTTTATTAGTATTTCTACAATTAAATTCATTCAAAGACCAGAGAGTCGAGTTATGGCTAAATAAAGCCATTAAGTGGAATGTACAGATTGTCGATTTACAAATTAAAAGAGCTCTGTCAATACGATTGAAGAATAACTAAAAAAAAAATCTTAGAATTTTAGTGAAATTTTATTTTAGTATTTTTTTTATTGTACTGTTACTTTTATTGTTCTTTTGATCAAGATGTTCTTTAAATTTTCAATTAGTGATTAAATTGTTAAAATTAATATATTTTAATCCTTTAATTAGTTAAATTAGTTAAATAAATCATTTTAAAATAGTATATAATAATAAATAACAATTAATTTTTTATCTTCAATTTATATATCATTAAATATTAATAGAAACTATTTAAACATGAGACTTAAAAAATATGTTTCTGTAGGCGGCGGGGTTCAGCGCGCGCTCAAGTGTTCGGCGACCACGGCATTGTGTGGGCTCAGGGCCCACTAGGAGTACAACATTGGGCCTTTTTAAAGGGCTTTGGTTGAAGAATGGAGTCGCCACACGGATAAAACCCGGGACACACTTTACAGCAACTGGATTCCACGGAGGAAGCCCAGCAGCCGTCCTCAGAGATTGGGTCCAGAAACTAGGTATGGACTTTTAGCGGCCCACCCAACCTTGCGATCGGCCTCCGTTCGTGTTTTATGTTTTATCATTTTTTTATTATTTAATTATTTCTTTTATTACATGCGTATGGGCCTCAATCAATTTCTAAATTTTATATTTTAGCCCGAGTTTGATTATTAGTCCATTTTCATGTAATTTTGGGTCTTGATCCATACATTCACATACATAATCACAATTCATAATAAATATCAAAAATAATGATCAAAACAACAAAAAATAAAAACACATAAAGAAAGGAGGGAGGAGAAATGAATTACAACTCATTATAAACAAACCACAACTTATACAAATAAAAATAGCCCGTGGGCTATCTAATATTTAGGCCTGCAAAACAAATAATAAATTAAATCTCCCAAAAAGCAAATAACCTACAAAAAATATAAAAGTTAGTACAAAATAAAAATAACCAATAATTAAATTATATCTAGATTAATCAAA
>CATIWO010493083.1:0-12756 GCA_949673435.1 Macaranga tanarius
TTACTATTAAATTATAGTTAAAGATTAAGCATAAGTAATTAAATGGTAAGTTTCTTTATAATATTGAAAAGTTTTTAGTTTAGTTTTTGATTATTGTAAGTATTTTTAAATTATTAATTGTTAAGATAAATGCAAGATTCCCTTTAGCAATTGAAGAAAACATTATTGTTAATATGGTAATTTTTAAAATTTTTGTTTGATTCATTAAAATTTGATAATATGTGTTAATTAACTATAACATGTGAGAAGTTCATTTATTTTTTTACATGAATTAAATGATTTTTTTTTTTTTAAAAAAAATTGGCTTTGAGCTTTATACATACAAATTTTTTGAAAAATGGAGACCTAAATCAGAACGGCCTTTTAAGGCCCAAATAGTAGGGCCCTGCCAATGACATAAAACGCCTAAAACTAGGGCCTATCACCTGCGTAATGCAGCACGTCGTGTAGCTACTAACATACCCACGCATAAACAAAACTGCAAGTCGTTCGAAGAAAACGACGAAAGAATGTGGATATTACGTACATATCCTGTTGCGAAAACGGTAGATTCAAAATGGTGAACATTTGGTAAAAGGAGAAGGACTGAGCAGCTTAGCTTCAATGGCAGACAGAGCATTCTGCAGTAAGTTTTGTTATAGACTTGCAAAAATCTTTACTAAAATATGCACACCACATGCTTGATATTATGCTTATGAGAAATACAAAAATTTCAACAGATAAGCCATGTGATAATTTTATAAACTATACAATGAATAATTAGGTGTAAGAAAAAAAAAAAAAAAGGGACAAAGAATGCAATGTGATGTTTTGGAACGGTGAATTTACAAATATAAAATATAACTTTATAAGTGACTTTTTGCAAAAAGAATTAACAAAACTAAACAATCAGTCACTCAATTGCATGTGGAACTCCAAAATTATACATACTATAGACATGGTGGAATATATTTTATTTTTCCTTAGTGGCTAGAAATTTAGCTCAATGTCTCTTATATAGAGACTCGAAGCAGGCGGTTACTAAGTCCTAGTTGCTCAAAATTAAAACAAAAGTAGTAGCTAGTTGCTGATACTTCATGACAATAATTTTATTTTGATTTTTGTCATACATGTAGCATATAACACACATTATAATTAATGGGTTCTCTTCTTTTTGTAATTTTTAGTGGTTTAATGCTTTTTGTAGAAGTAATTACTAGTGGTGAGGATCAGTCTCTATTTCATGTGCCAGTTCCCTTGTGAGCTTGTCTGCACGATCATCATGTCCACCAGCAAATGTATAAACTCTGAATGCAAACTGAAAAGCCCGCCAAAGCATTTTAGCATTCACTTTTTTAGTTTCTGCTGCTTTTGCTTCTCTGCTCTCCTGAACATATCCAAAACCAAGTTTTTTTTTCAACGGACCACATTCCAACTGATCATATATATATTATCTAACATTTCAACAATAATGTTATTACCTTAAGTGCCAGTTCCATACAGTTAGAGGAAACATCCACCATTGATTCCTTGATTTGCACAAGGATATTGAAGTCAAAGTCGATATTGTGACTCTGGAATTTCTTGGATTCCTCATCTTTGGATCTCTCCAAGGCATCCATTTCTCTTTTAATCTGTATATGTGTATATGTTGTTGTTCAAATTAGTTATGGATATCTTTACAATTAATGATGCTTGTAACTGTGTTTGTGACTGTTTGAACTTGCCTTATTGAAGTAACATTCAGTCCTGTCGAGTAGTTGCCCCAAGGGAGTCACTACGTTCCAATTCTGTAGTTCAGAAACTATTCCATTCAACTTTGAGTATAGTGCAGTTGCAGTCCTCAAAGCTTCAAGCTTTTTTTGAGGGAAACCTTCGAACCTTGCAAGCACCTGTGATATATAGAATTGTTTGTCTGCTTATGGAATGGAACATATAAGCTTTAAAGAATATATATATATATGTTTCACCTGTGTTTCATCAGTTAAATGCTCAAGGATGGATTCAACATGTTGGTGGAACTTGATCAGCTCAGTCATATCCTTAGTCTTGAAAGTACTGATAGTGGTCTTCAGCTCTGCGATTGACTTTGCATGCTTCTGAACGTCTTCTTCAATTTTTTGGAAGTATGTTGATCTGAGACAAAGTGATTTTATTAGGAATTAAGTTCAAGATGTCTCTAGTTTTCTTGAAATAAAGTAAACTTTATATTGACCAATAATCTGATGTTAGATTTCTTCAATGACTACACCTTTTTGTCATCTCTGCCAGAGCATCAGCCATTCCTTGCTTTCCAGATCCAGAGGCACAATTTGCCGCTGTATTTCGTCCGTTGGCTGATTTAGTGTTCTGATTTCCTCCTTCCAACTTACCTTTGAGAGCCCGATACAGATTGCTCATTTGGCTTGATCTTCTCAGTTTAGTCTGTGCTTTCTTGGGGCGTAAGGATCTTGCTGCACCAGGTGGAGGAGGTGGTGGAGCAGCTCCTCCACCAAGAGGCATAGGTGACGGTGGTGGCATTGGCATGGATCCTTTTGAAGACATCATGGGCAGTGGTGGCGGAGGTGGTGCTGTCATGGAAATTCCTGTTGTCTTAAGTGGTGGAGGTGGAGGTGGCGGTAGGGGTGGTACAGCTGTTACAACTCCTAATGTCAGTGCCAGTGGAATACCTACTGCTGAAGCTGCCATTGGCGCTGATATGTTATTAGGCTGTGACATTGGTAGTGGTGGTGGGGGTGGGGGTAATGGTAGCTGAGCTACCCCAGTTGGTTGCAGAGTACGCAGAGGTGGTGGAGGTGGGGCTGCTGCAATATTTTGTAGCATAGATGGTGGTAATGGTTCAGATGGCGGCAGTGGAGCTGCCACTTTAGCTTGTGGTCTGGGTGGCAACGGTGGGGGAGTAGGTGGTGGGGCTGGTGTTACATTTTGTGATAAAATAAGTGGGGGTGTCAACTCTCTTGGTTCAGTGGTTGCAATTGTCAAAGCTGTTGCAACCTTTGCTGATCCATTTTTGACACTAAAATCTCTATCATCATCAGAATTTGCAGCTTTTGGGACTTTAGAATTTCTGCTTGATTCCATTTCAAACATCAAGTCCTCTTCTGAGTTGGTTTGGCTTGAGGAGTTGCTCTCTACTTCCATTTCTACCATTGTATCTTCACCCACATTGTTCTTGAAGTTCAAAGTATTGTTCTCTTGAGCTCCAAAATTTGCAGGCATGTGGAATGAGAGGCGTTTTATATCAATTGGGTTCAGCTTCCCCACAGCTTGAACTCTCAAAGACCGCAAAAGAGGCGATGAGCAACAAATATTGCGAAATTCATCAGAACCGGGGGATTCCATAAACTGTGGAAGAACAGATGTTGGAGTGACAGGAGAACCACAAAATGTGGGGCTATTGCTTTCTGAATAGGACCCTGACAAAATTTTGCCAAATGCAGTAGTATCTGCTTGACCATCTTGGTTCTGCTCATCTTCATCCATCAAATCATACTTTTCTTTAGCTACTTTGATTATGCAATTGAGTGTTACCAGTGTCTTTTCAACTGCCAAGAGAAGTAACAACATCAAATATACATCATCAGAATGAATCAGGAAAATGCAAAGTTGTATAATGTACCAAGTTTTTCTGAATTGAGTTTATCATTGTTGTGAAACATGTCAAATGTCACTTTGTCCATCCAGTCCTGATTCTTCGTCCATGAATCTCCAGTATTTCTCAGACCCTCGCAAAAGTAGACCAGAACCTGTTTGAACCAGAAGATTAACTTAGAGCTTTCTAAAAATAGTATTCAGTATTTTCCTGAGATCAGTTTATGATGCAGCAAAATATTATAAACCTTGTCAATAGGTTCTTCCTTAAGTTCTGACAATTGGGTCTTGGATATGATTTCAGGTTGAAACTTGTGTAAATCTTTAATGGTTCTCGAAACTAGCTGCAACAGTACAATAAGTAGTTTAGATCAGTATGCTGTGTCTACAATACTTTTGAATCATTGCGAAGAGGAAGGTGAGATATGCTACTTCATTTATGCTTTCGGTGCCGTCACAAGGTGGCAGATCAATGATGTCCCTGAAAGTATAGATCTTTCTCCTAAGTTCCATCATCAGGATAAAGTTGCCAGGGCTTCGGCGAGAACGTTCCATGGTTGCTCCTTTCAGGTCCTTCTTCTGATTCTTAGGTGAATGAGAGGTTTTCACTAAGTGAGCACTTTTTACTATCTGCAGCAACATTCTTGTTTTTGTCAGTATGGCAGAGCCAGCACCATATAACATATCCAGAATAATAATTTTTCAATATCAAAGCACATGCATATATTGCACCATGTTCAATTTCATGACAATTCGTAATATTCAAGTTCGCATAACATTTAAAAATTATCGGCATGATATTCATAATCATAGCTAATTTTTATGCAGAAACAACTGATGTTAGATGGCAGGAAATCTACAAGATCATGAACAAAACGTAACAGAATGAACCTTTTGAACCCACAAACGTTGATCGGAATAAAATTAGAGCGCTACAAATAGGTAAATCAGAATCTTAAGAACAGAAATCTCGTTACACAAGTTCACAGCAATATTGTCAGGACGTTGGAACATGAACCAAAAAAACATGAAGGTTACAGGATTTTGTCAGAATCAGGTTACAGGATTTTGTCAGGATCATGTAGAGATAATAATAATAGTAGCAAAAAGCAGTACATACCTCAAATCTTGAAAGCTTGCAACGAACGGAACACAATGGCTTCAAACCACAGAGACCGTCAATAATCATAACGTGACAAAGCTAACTACAGAAGTCATCATTTAAAGAAATGCAACAGAAATATATGGTGGCTCGGTGATGAATTGACCATAAATAAACAAAAGGAAAAAAAAAATTCTATAAACAAGAAAATGGCAGAAGTTTTTTTTCAAATATTTTTTAATTTTTGTTGTTCAAAAAAATTATTTTATGCTTTTGTTGCAAGGAAACAGAAGAAACATTCAAAATGGTAGAAGAGGTTGTCTGCATGAACCATTAACGTGCCCGGCATTACCAATGGGAAAAAAATTGGTCTTTGGGGAACTCCTCTGACTCTGAGGGAGAGCGAGCCAAAGAGACAGAAGAGAGCTGTCCTTTTTATTGCAAGGCTTCCCTCCGCATAAGATGTTGCCTGTCTTGCTGCTATGCTATGGTTCACATCTGTTTGTTAGTGTCTAAAGCTTGTAGGATTGGAGATTTTTTTGTTTCTAACAGCTATCAAAACAGTTGCAGCAACTATTTTGTTTTATTGTAGGATTAATTTAGATTCTTGACAACTAATATTATATGTCTCAAAGTAGTTTTTATATTGTCTTGTTTACTATATGTGTCTTAACATTTATCTCATAATATGTAACAAACCAAACTACCCTTCTTTTTTTTTTTTTTTTCTTTATTGATTTAGTTCTAAAATTACTTATGTGCCTAATAGTATCATATTAATTATTGAGAAGTATTTTTTTGGCCATTTTTTAGGACTATCCGCATCATTTTTTGAAAGATTTTTACCATATGAAGTAGTACACCAAACAGTTAAATTACATATATATAATTAAATGGTTAGGTGCAATACATTCAAAATAAATAAAAATTTATCCAAAAATCATGTGACTTAATGTAAGGATGTTCAAAATGTGTTTTAATTATTGTTCTTTAGGCTATGTTAAATATGTATATAAATAACAGGTGCTGTGGGGATTGTGGCGGTTGATGATGTTAAGACTTTAGAATTATTTATTACATGGTGTACAATAATTAATCTGATTTTGTCCACAGTCCACGCTTTCATAGTTGAAAGTTGAAACTTGAAAGCGCGTGTGTGCCTCATTCTTTTAGTGGATCAGTGCAGATTATTAATATAGAAGACTGGTTCTTGTACATGAGTTGTTTCTGACGTATAGAGATGGTGGTGTTGATGGCTATATTAATGGGTAGGGCGGCAATAGAGGTGCCAGCAGCGGTTCTACTGGTTGGAGCGGGGTGGTGTTGGAATGGAGGAGTGAGAATGGAGCTAGCAATGATCATGTGATAACATGATTGTTGGAATTGCTAGCTCTCTCTTTCGCTTGATCTAGGATATTGGTGCCTCTGAAATTAAGGACAAAGTTCTTGGTGCATTAGCTTTAGGTATAGTGTAGCCACAGTGTCCCCAGTGCTTGAGGTATCAGTAAAGCATATAACGCCCGAAATGGCTCCTGTCATGGCAATGACAACCATAAATTCAACTCTATTGGCAGCATCAGTGCTGATGCAGAAAGCATTGGTCTTGGCCATATTATCTACAGTGTTGTTCACTTGATCCAAATATGATTTTTCTGCCCTGAATACAACTTCAGTGGCAACAGCTTCATACAGGCACGAATGGTCTGCCTGTTTTGCCTGCAGCAACTGCAGTTGGCTTTTTATTCTAGGATGAAGCCCAGTGTGCAGCAAGCAAACACAATCTTAGTCTACGGTCCCAGTTTCTTTTCGATTGATTCATGATCACCTTCTCTGTCGCTGAAATTTATATCAAGTGAACTCAGTATATACTAATTTGCCATCGATCATATGGAAGCAGAACTCAATTCAAACAATCACGAAATGTATACAACAGTAGTGAAATTTTATTACAAGGTTTAAAGTACATACCAGCCAAATCCATGGAACAGAACCTGAACTGAAGAATTTTATTTTCCTGACACCTTTAGAATATACTCTATTCCCCAATATTACATACAAAAGAATGCGTGGAACTGAAAGCTATACATTATGAACTTATAATATAGACTTGTAACACTATAGGAGCAATCATTAAGATTTCAGTCTCAAGATCATATTAATGGATAGATGATGCAAAATCTTTCCCATCAGCCAAAAATGGCAAAAAGAACCAAGCAAAAATCATGAACTGACAATCTACACAACCCAAATTCCATATAGCTTCTTTTATCTTTCTTAAGCTGCCCTGATCTTGGTGGAACTTACCTTGTTTGTCTGTTGAGCATTGGAATGAGTCTTGCTCCTGTCAAACTTAGTGGAGCCTGATGGGATTTTCTTGGTTGCTGCTGGAGCAAAACCACCAGCTGCAGTTCTTTCAGCAATCCTTTTCTGGCGCTGAATTGCTAATTCTTCCATCTTCTTCCGAATCTCTTCTTCCTGTTCACAAGCATGTCTCATAAGAAGATGAAATGTAATTGAAAGCTAATCAAAAGACAATTTAATTAACCAAATAAGAATTCATCACTACCTTATCCAGCTTGCTCTTCTGAACTAAGGGTCTGCTTGCTAGGGATGGCTTCCTACTCTTAGACACCATGTCAGTTTTGTTGTTCAGAGGGTATTTAGGCAACACTTTGGATCTAGCTTCTTTACCCGGAACTCCTCGTCCTTTAGTTTCCTGTTTCTTGGCAGTAGTGCTGTCACAATTTGAAGTAAGCTTCTTATCAGCACCATTATTAGAGTCACCGTTTGAGCTCCTTCTGTCAGCTTCCATGAATGATAAGTCAATTCCATGATCTGCTATCCAGGATTCCCTAGGATATTCAAGTTCAGAATCTCTTTCAAGAACCACACAAAGATCATTTGGTTCATGGGCACCCAGTGATTCATAGCTATCTTTCGCAATTTCATTTTCTGGCTGGGAAGATAGAGTTAAATCTGCATCCATGCCTATGTCAGTTTTCCACTGAGAATCATACAGATCATCAACTGCTGGTCGATTATGTACCATGAAAGAATCATCAATGACTACATCTTTCCTGATTTTCTCGACTTTTGAACTAACAACATTAAAAATTATGTCCTCACTGGTTGAAGTCTGGTTTTCTGATTCCGCAGAGTGGTTGACGACAAACCAATCTTCTCCTTTCACAGGCTTGATTATGGGTGACTCAGTTGCTAAGATACCCTTGAGCCCACTTCCTAATTCTTCCATTCTCTGTGGAATCACCAAATCCCCATCTGTATAATCCCTTCTCTTCACCAAAGAACTTAGATTCTCTGCATTTCCAATATCTTCCAGCCTATTTCTTTCCTCATATCCTCCATCCCTTTGAGTCACTACAAAAGAATCACCTCCAGCCATTCGCTGTTTTGGTACTTTCTCTGATTCCAAGTCCATAGCAGGGATGACTGCTGATGCAGTTCCGTCTTCTGAGCCTCTGACAGTCAAATGCTCATCCCTAGCATCCATTGGATGCAACCTTTCTACCCCATTAACAGATGACTCCTCATTTCTCATCAGGAGGTTCTGGAAAGCATCCCATTTTTCATTAGTCTTTGCTCCCTCAGCTGGATCATCTTGAGCAGTGGCATCATTTGAGCCATTGCTGATGCCATTACTCTTGTGTGAACGTTTTTTCTTATGATTACTCGAGTTTGACTTGTGTGATTTCTCCAATGATCCAACTGCATCATCTACCTGCTGCCTGATGGATTCTTCATCAATGAAATCCTCCTCATCAGAAGATTCATCAGAGGCACTACTTTTTTCCCCATTTCTTCTCTTAGGAGTAATGTAGTTAATATTACGGATTACAACTGTCTTAGAGGACTTCTTCTTATTCTTTTTCCTGTGTGAAGAATCCTTAGAAGAATGACTCTTATCTTGCAGCATGTATGAATCTGAGTCACTCTCTACCTCAGAGTCACTGGACTCGGTTTTTTCATCTCCTGCATGTTCAGATCCTTTTTTGTTCAGATATTTCTCCTTTTTTGCCGGATGTGGCCACTGCATATTCATTGCATAGTGAGGAGGAATAGCGAATGGATATCCTTGATATTGAGGAATTTGTTGAATTGGGTTCTGGTAATTGTACATATATGGAGGCATCTGGTTCGGCCATGACATTGGCACTTGCATTTTGGCAATATTTGATGGCATCTGATTTGGTGTTGCCAAGTTATCATCTGCAGAATAAAGCATTAGAAATGAGAAAAGAGATGTTTAATGAAAATGAATATCCACAGATTGGCTTCCACAGCACCTCAGCAAGGTGGAGAATATGGACATTTAAAGAATACACATTACCTTTTTTGCTGTCAGAACTTGCATGACTTGTTGAATCAGATCTTGATGCATCAAAGGATCCAGTTGACCCAAGATCAGCTGCAGATCCACCTTTGTGCAAATTTAGAGTGATATTTGGATTAAGGGTGCTAGCATCATTGTTCAGTACTATTCCTGATGTTCCCAAAAATGACAGTTCTGATGGTGGAAATGACTCCATTGCTGCTAATTCCTCCATCCAAAGACCATCCCCTCTCTTTTTTTTACACAATTCCTTGAAATTAATACATGCTTCCCTGCATATACACAGTAAAGACTATTTGATTCCAGAACTAAAGGATCAATACAAGGAGAAACTCCAACAAAATGAGGGGGTTCATTCACAAGGTATATTAATGTGTTCCCAAGAATCCCACCGCTTTTTGTAAACATCATAGTACCTCTTCTAAAAACAATTATAAGCACCTATGAAGCGTGAACAAAATTATTTGTTTGATAGTGAGAATTTCTGCCAAATAATACCTTAACCGTGAAGCTCCAAATGCGTCTGCGAAAGAGATGAGATCATCTATATTATCCATTTCAAATCCAGCAGCAAGGCCACGGGCATAAGCCATAGCTTGCTCTTTGCGAAGCAAGGTTTTGCGAGTTTCAAGAAGTCTTTGAAGCTGAATCCTGCCATATCAAAACAAATGAGTTATTAATGATATAGATTTAAATACAGTGTATACTGCATATATGTAAAGTTTTTTCATTTGACTGGAAGCATGTTGATTTACTTTGAGTTTCCTTCTGGTGAAGCATCATTGCTTCTCTCAACTTCCCCTTTAATCTGGAAGCAAATAACAAAGAAGAATTCAATCATTTATCTGATTTCCTAACTAAGACTGACAGTAACATAAATCCAAAAATTTTGCAGGCAAGCCTTATACCTTTGAGGAATCACTAGACTTCCTTGTAATAGAATTGGCTGGTAAGGCACTTCCTAGAAAAACAAAATCAATGAATATTAGCACACAAGGAAAATGACTCAGAAAGAACAACTTGTACTGAAAATCATAAATCTTATCGGGCGCATGTTCCACGATTGATGAAACTAGAGGAATTCTAAAGTTAGAAACTTTGCTTATAAGGATTTGTAGTTTGTACCCTCCTCCAATTGTCCAGCCACATCTGTACTTGACAGTTCATTCGCTTGAGCTGAACTCTCAATCTGCAAGATTTCCTTTTCTAGACTGACAAATCTCTCAAGTACTGCCGGTGTGCTAACAAAGCGCACAAACCTGTCAAAACAAGAGTAATTAGCAACAATTCTTTGAAACTTAAGGGAATGAAAGTTAATGCTTCAGTTGCTGCTAATTCCCTCATAGATTTCAACTTGTGATTCTGCACGTGAATAACTATTCTAATTCACTGCGTACAGGACATTTACAGGACACATAACATAACAAAAATTTTAACTGAATGCTAACCAACCAATTAACTGGTCCAGTAGATCAACAGCAAATTTAGGATCTGGTGGCATCAGAGATTGACTGTTTTTGGAATTTCCCTCCATGAAGTTAAAACATGGGAAAATACTAAGACTGATAGTGGTCAAATCCATTATTAACTGCAGTAAATTTAAAAATTTGTGGCATAAATTATGAGCAATTGAATGCTATACATTATACAGGACCTGCGATAGAACTCAGAATACAAAACAAAAACTTCCAAGCCCATTAATTAGATATATAATTCTGGAACTATATAATTATCAGCCACATTATTTAAATCCAAAAGAACAATCTCATAACCCTCAATGTATTGACAAACAATTCAAAAATTCGAAAAAGAAAAAAAAAATCCAAGAAAACAGGATAGCAGAACATAGTAATATTGGATTAATTGATTACCTCTCAAAAGTAGCTTTGGTGAACCAAGGAGCATAAGTGGTTGGTGGGCAGAGTTTGATAGAATACCCACCTCGAGAAATCTGATCTTTAGCAAAATTGAGATGAGAAACAAAAGGTTCAAATAACCCAGAAGCCAATTTCTCAGTTTTTCCTCCATAGAAGAGAACAAGATCACATCTTTACATTCAACAAAAAGAAAAGTTAGAATCTTTCATTACTTAGAGAAAGCATAAAAACAAGAAGTTTGTGTAGAATTACTGAGAGTGAAGTCACAGTAATATAATACCTGGTTCTTGTTGGGGTGAGTTGAAACAGTGCATAGTCAAGAAGAGTTGATGAACCCATTGAAAGAAAGAGTATGCGTGTATGTATGGGGATGTGTCTCAAAAATGCATAATCTTGAATACAAGTAGCTACAGATCAAACGTAAAGAGAGTGTAAACAAAAAAAGGAGGATTCTTTCTTGAAGTGTAATCTATCTTGGCATAATTATACGAAATGGAACACTCTGCTGCTACTGAATAATGATCGAGGAAAGGAGGTGTTGTTGATGAAGGGAACGTGTGTATCACATCTTTGAATGTGCTGTAAGTGTAGATTAGTTGAAGCTGATGTGAACAACTGGACAAAGGATGAAAATGAGTAAGAGAAAGACAGCCGGAGATGATGAGGAAATGGAGCTTCGCACATGCAACCTGCTGATTCCTAGCATTTTTGGCTCGACTTCGGACATAGAGGTCCACTGAAAAACGGCGTATCGTTTTGTTTTAAGGCACCTTACCAAATTATCATAATAAACTATCTTTTTTTTAGGCTTATTTGTGAAAAAAATCCAAACATTTACAGCTTTTTACAATTTAATCATAACCTTTTAATTTTTACAATTATGTCTCAATTTTCAATTTTTTTTGCAATGTTAACACATTAATGAAATTGGTCAAAATTATTTTAGAAAATTCTGAATGGGCAATGAAGTGTAATACCACCAACACAAAGAGTGGACTCCAATAAGGCTTATTGCAAAATATTAATGAATTAATTTATTTGACCAAATTCATTAATGTGTTAATATTGCAAAAAAAAAAAAAAAATTAAAAATTGAGACATAATTGCAAAAATTAAAAGGTTGAGATTAAATTACAAAAAGCTGTAAACGTTTGGATTTTTTTTATAAATAAGCCCTTTTTTTTATTGTTAGTACACTATTTTCACTTATGTATATTTTTATTTAAAAGTAATTAT
Source organism: Macaranga tanarius (assembly GCA_949673435.1). Taxonomy (NCBI): domain Eukaryota; kingdom Viridiplantae; phylum Streptophyta; class Magnoliopsida; order Malpighiales; family Euphorbiaceae; genus Macaranga; species Macaranga tanarius. Next base: position 12,137 of record CATIWO010493083.1, read on the forward strand.
CATTTTATTATTTTAATTAATATAATATAATTGTAATTTAATTTAATTTAATTTTTTTCCTTTGATGAAATATAAAAAAATAAATGTATTCTCATACTTTTGTGTATATGTTCATATTATGAGAGAATCTATAAAAAAAATGCTCTAACTATAAAATTTCATGAAAATTTTGAAATGTTTAATAATGCTGTGAAAATTATATTTATTTACTAAACTTTTTATTAATAATCAAATATATATGTTCATATGAGATTGAGATTATCACCACCATGGAAAACCCCCCACATACATATGCATCAAAAGAAAATGGACCTAATCCAATTACTTTCACAAATTTGGCAAATTGCAAAGAAGATGAAGAAAAGGTGGGTGTTGATGGTCATTATTAGAGAAATTAAGTGGCTAAATCGACATACAAAAAAAAAAGATGTCTTTTTCATTGCACGTGAAAATGCAAAAAATGAAAAGGGTCGTTCTACATTCAATAATTAAGCTGCTATATTGTATGGTGAAAAATAATCAAATATAAGTGTATGAAATTATTGTATCTTTATGGTTGATAAATCATAATCATATAATCTTAAAGTCAAAAACATGATCTTATTACATCTAATAATGCT
>CATIWO010493093.1:0-25135 GCA_949673435.1 Macaranga tanarius
ATTTGAATTGAATCCTTTAAAAGAAAATTGTATTTTTATGTATATATCAAAAATCATTTTTGGTATATAAATAAAATCCTTTTATAGGAAAGTGAATATTGATATACCAAAACTGTTTTGGTACATGAGTGGTTAGTAAAACCCTAAATGATGTGTGTGTGTGTGTATATATATATATATATATGATTTATTTATGGTAATAGTTACCATAACTAAATTTAAATTTGAATTGAATCCTTTAAAAGAAAATTGTATTTTTATGTATATATCAAAAATCATTTTTGGTATATAAATAAAATCCTTTTATAGGAAAATGAATATTAATATACCAAAACTGTTTTGGTACATCAGTGGTTAGTAAAACCCTAAATGATGTATATATATACATTTTTTTGTAGGGTTTCTATTCCAATATTCATTCATATTTTTATTCTTTTAAGAAAAGAAAAAACACAGAGAGAAAATTTGTGAGAAAGGTGCTAGCACACCAGCATTTTCGCTTTAGGCATTCTTTTCATGTGGATACCGATAGAGGACATGGCTCTAACAGCAACGTCTTAAATCTGACATAACATATAAAAGCTCGAAGTAAGGTGTCACCGGAGTGAACCTCCTCTCATCCTTCCGATAGTCTCGCCTTGTGATCATCTTGGTGAGATTCTGGAACCAATTTGTTAATTTAACCGAATTACATGGATCCTGTAAAAGTTTTGAATGATTAAAATTTTTTTTCCGCTGCTTGTTTATCACTCAAAACCCAACACATTCATTATGCATGAACTAACATGACTGTTTCTAAAAAGCGGTAATAGAACTTTGGGCAAAGAGAATAAATTCATAACTTCAATTTCTAACAATTTTAAAATAAAATCAATTCTATTAATACTGTTCAAGCACCAAAAATATAATCTTAGCATTTCTAAGATTTCAAGTAGTCTAATGTGTTTGTATAATGCCTTAACCAGTTAGCAATTTCCTAGATGAGTATGCTTGCATAGTAAATCTTCCGCTCCAAAAACAAAATAGTGTAATGTGTTTGTAAAATACACAATGATGCCTCATAACTTTAACTTGAAGATTGCAATCCCGAAACATAAATTCACATAAAAGAAGTAACTTATCAAAGTTATCATGCACTGTTGATCTAGTGTTTAGACAATTAAAAATTAAAAATTGGGATGCACAAGTTAAATCAAACAAATAGCAATAAACAATGAAGTGAATTGATTTTTTTAATTGAATAAAAAATAAATTAATTATTAAAATTTCTTAATTACACTAGAGCTACATTGATATTTCTTAGAAAAATCAATAAGTAGTAAATTTTGGACAATAGTTCATGTGATACTTGCCTCTTAATGTAGGTTTTCCATACTTGAAATTTTTATTGTCAGCTTTAGCTTCATATGGAGCTTTTTTCCTGCAAAATAAAAAAGTGAAACTTGCAACATATCTATAACTATAATACTACATAAAAGTCAACTTTCAACTTACAGCTGAAGACATTGATTTCCACTTTGTCCCTCTAACTTTGCCCACCTGCAATCAAAGAATCATGCAAATAAATCTATTATTCACCCAAAAAGCTCATTAATAAATGGAAAATTGAAAAAATCTTGTACCCTAAGCATAAGAGACAAGAAGACAAAAAAGTACCAGGTTAGGATCCAATAATTTAATTCCATAAGGGCCATATCTGTCCTCAGAAACTATAATGCTTGTTTTTTGATCTAACAATGCAATTTTACTTATTTTACATAATTATGCATCAAATAATGTTCACAAAAAACTATGCACCAAATAACATGGAAACAAAAGTTATACATGTAGCAAAATAGAAAAGCTACTAACATTAAACATAAATCAAGTTTACTATAAAAATTATGTTTTATTTCCGAAACATAAATAGGTTATATTACTCAACCTTAATCCAATCATAAAAATATATATATGAGATTGACAATTGCAAGAATTCATTAAATTGAATCTTGTACACTCATCACAGTATAAAAAACTATAATGAATTTAAAAAGGAGCTAAGGAGTTGCGGACATTTGAGAAAAGCATCACACAACGATCCATCCAAATGAATTTAAACAAACAATTTCTATACTAGTTATGAATAGTGCCAATCATGCCTCTATCATATATCACCTTCAGTGTCTTTGGTCCATCTTCAGGGATGACATTCATCACCCAAACATCCTTCTCTTTAAAAGTAGCTGCAAATGATCCTAAGTTTGGTTTCATGTCCATTAAGTTCCTTAGCATGTCTGATTGTATCTTTGGAGTCAAGAGATTCTAATAATTCTCCACTCTATGTTTCCAGAGTTCCTGCAACACACACAAGCAACATCCAAGACTAAATTCTTATCTGTATATTACTAGTAAAAAGTGCACCCATGTCAAGCAAAGCCAAATAGCAAGCTAGGCAAAACAAATGTTTAATACACATTTTGTATATTTTCTATTACTTTATCTTTGTTAAACATTTCATTGGAATAGCCAAAATTAGCAAGTTTAGGATGAGGAGAAGTCAATCTAGCCGGCCAAGGAGCCAGACCACTCCCCTTAACTTGATGGTCATATGATATTAAGGTAAAATTTTAAAGTTAGAGAGTCATTTAAAAAGCAAATGTCCATAGCTTAAAATATAAAGTACAGATCCCCTTATAGAAATAATGAATCTTTTAGCCAAATAATGGTTTCAAAAAAAATATGGACTGCATGGATGCTAGAGGCACATGCATTAAATGCACAAGAATTACATTCTTACATATGAACAATTATATTTCATAAAGAATACATTAGAACTTTAAAAAATTTCAAATAACAAAAGAAAAGTGCAAAAACTTGAGCCAAATGAATCCATTAGTACTGGAAGCAGATTTCTCTTACCATAATATGCAAGATTATCAACTTTATATACTACTTTATGTGATTACAATACATTACAAATTTAAAAAAATCTTGAGCATATTAAACTAAGCCTCAAATTATAGTTACATAAAGCTTCATTGTTCACAGCATAAGGACATATAATCAAGGAACACAGAATCAAAATAATCACTTTATTTTAGGAAATGATCCATCTAATTCTGATCAAATTTCTCATGTGCAAGGTGGGTATGAGCTATGTTTACTTTTCATACTTCATCTCTACTTCTAGGCCACTTAATTGGGATCTATATAATCAGAGAAGCAATATAACAACTGAATAATTAATACATATTAAATCTAAATTTGGTAAGATGATTAAAAAAATATTTTTTTTGGCCTGAACCACTAGTATCCAAAGCCCATTGGACTCTAATTAATCCAGTTCGACCCGAGTAGGACCACAAAGGTGGCAAAGGTCTCCCAATAACTATTTAACATTACTGCATTCACTAGGACTCTAACTTGAGACTTTAGCTTAAGCGAGAATAGCCTCCTACCAGCTGATCCCAACAGTTGTTGGTATAATTAGAAGGATATTAAAAAACCATTTTGATTATTAAACTTTAAAATATATTGACCTTGAAACTTAGTGGAGGAGTAATCAAGAAATTGTACCACCTTTTAAGAGGAGGCCAGTGCTACTTTTAGGGCTCCATCAAAGAGAGATCCAACTTCATTGTCAGTTGATATATAAAATGCATGTCCAAGCAGGAAATGACTTATAAATGTCGATCATCACAAACCTTCATCATAAGAAATAGAAAAATGAATTATTATTAGTAAAGAGAAAAAGTTCTACCTTATGTCTCTGGTAGCCAAGTATTGAATGGATGTCAAAGTGTCAAAAAATTCTTGTTTATGAATACTCTCAGCATATTGCATTAAATTCCACCTACATATATATAAATATAGCATCATCAATAAAAAAAATGAATCTTAAGAAGAAATTAACTTCAATAATTTTAAAAAATAAAAATCACACAAATACGAAGAAGAAATGGGGGGAAAATCACTTAAGAAATTATCGACACTCTCAACATGTGACACCCTCAAACACAAGCAAACACGTGGCCATAATCAAGACCATACACATGGCATAAGAAAATTTTTGCAAATGGCATTTACATATATATATACATAATCTTTGTATACAAACACTATCTATTATCCAACACATGCATTACACATAACTAACTTGTACATATGATGCCATTACAAAATGCCAAAACAAAACCAAGGATGAAGGTTAGTTGCACCAAACTTGTTTCGGCCCACCTAAGACTCCAATGCAAGCTTCTAGCTTAGTCTAATCGAGTCCTAAAAAATTAACATGCAAAGGGGTGAGCTTGCAACTCAATAAGCAATTACTAATACAATTGTACATATATACTAATCTCATAAGAAGTAAATTGATTAGATATAAAATCCAATGCATAAGATAAATTCTAAAGATAATAAAATTGTTTTCCAAACCTCTAATACTTCTACATATAATCACCATAAAGTTCCATTACCATTGGCACTACATTAAGTGCATAAGAAAGTCTAAATAAAGAAGAAGCAAATGAGTAGACTAGGCCTCATGGGTGAGTCCTCTTCTCATGACCTTGAGCAGCCCCTCACGATCGTGAGGAGACAGTGAACAGGAACCATTTACTGTGCAAAAGGAGCTGGGGTGCTCACAGTTGCTTCCTCACAGCTGTGAGCAACCCATGAGCAGCCCAAGCTTGGCCAACACTTCCTTTTTACCATTTTAATGCATTGCAAACTCTCCCATACTTGAACATAGCTCAATACTAACTTAAAAACACTTTAAAAACATACTAAACATCACAAACTCATTCACCAACACATGATTCTCAATCAATCACAAATTTAAAGCATCTATATTCATAACTTGATAACTTCAATAACACATTCACACATTATATCTCATTCAAAAGCATAAATTCAAAGTACATACGTATCAACACACCAGTTAGTATCCGGCCGGATCTATCCTCATATAATTACCTCCCACTTAGCCTTATTGGCTATATTTCTCATAATTACCATATCAATTAAATAGCCATTTAGTGAGACTATCTGCCCAGCTCAGTCTCGCTCTTACATCTCACATATAAGTTCTCAACTCATGAATTCATTGGCCATTTAATGAGACTATCCACCCAGCTCAGTCTCACTTCACACATATCAATCATGGGTAACTATACGCCTGGCTCAACTTGCCCATCACAGACAATTAGTGAAGGTTATCTGTCCGACTCAGTCCCTACTATCACACATTATCACAAATCCTCACCTTCCTCACATGTTTCACCTTCGTGTGAAACACAACACAACATAACACAATACATCTAAATGTAATTGAATCTCAATAAATCACTATAGAAATATTTCACCATTATTCCATCCATGCTCATATTCATAATATTCAACATACACAATTATAATATCCACCACATAACACACTCATATCATCGTTTGCCAATAAATCCTCACATTACCAATATACAAATAGGTAGAAGTTCATTCCACATCATATTCCACTCAATAATTCAATGTCCACATACTATCCATAAATTACACATTTCCATTAAATTAAATAAACTAAGTATACTATTATACACAAGAGGGTAGCATATGTATATAACATATATTAGTAATTACTTACCTCCGAGTGCTTCCAACTTCAAGAAAGGTCTTTCTTCTAATTATGAGTGCCCTCTTTCCTTCGATCAACTCCTACATATAATCATTCATCAATCTCACATAACAAACATTATGCTTGCACCCAATCTCAACTAGGTACAATTTAATACTCAGAGCTTAATATAGCCAAATGATATATAAACAAGTCCAATGACCATGATCTTCCTACTAAAGCTAGTATTATGAGTCTACTATCAATTCTAACTAAAATTACTCAAATCAAACATGTATATAATTATTTATGGATGTTTAAACCAAATCGGGTAAAATAAGGCCACCAGCAAGAGTAATAAAATGTCGAGCCCTATTAGAACCTTTTAACCATAGATTTAATCCAAGTTCAAAACATAAAAGTGTAGAGGACTCTCTATAGTTTCCAAAACATCTAACCTTGCTCAATTTGGAGCTCTACAGGATAAGTTATGGCAAAAACTCTAGGACTGAAAAATAGGGAAAATAGAACACGAATTTGCAACAATGAAAAACTTTAATTCACAAAAATACATGTAAAGCTTACCAATTGATGCTCTAATTGATTAAAGACCTCCTAGAGCTTCCCAAAACTATTGTTTGATAATTTATGCAAGATCAAAATCTCCCAAAAATCTATCAAGAATCACTCTTCTCTCTTCCTTCTCCAATTTCTCAACAACTCTACACCCATACACACACACATCCACCAATTAAAAACTCCTATTTGCCCCCTTCAGTGTCCAAGTAATGATGCTTAGTCTTAATTAAGGAATTAAATATCTAGATAATTATAGACAATTATCATTACAATATCCTTCCTCACTTAATGAAATGGAATTAATACATAATAACCTGTAACTTTTTATTGTGACAATCTACTCCCAACTTTCTTTACAATTAGGTCCCTCTTTACAATTTGTACACATTCCCAAACTTAAATTAAGTCCACTATTATACTATATCTAAAATGCAATGCATAAGGTAGGCATATATATATTCTAGAAGGTGGGTGTTACACAACACAACCACCTGTCAAGTTCAAATCTGGTGAAAAGTTGAGCATTTTGAACCCAATTGGCAATTTCTTTTCATTAATTTCTAGTAAAAAACATAAATCTATCTACAAAATTATACGGGATAACATCTTACAGACATAAACATACTAATTTGAATCTAAATGTAGCCATTAATTTAAAAAAATATGTGCTTTTTATTTCAAGTGATTGTTTTATACTTTTCTTTTAATGGTAGAATTTTAGTTGATGATGGTGTGCCATGTTAGTACAAATACAACCACTTCAGATTCATTCCAACTCTTGAACCTTAATATTTAGGCTTATAGCATATTTTGAAATGACCAATAAGTGGTTGTACTAAAACTCAAATTGTCTGAAACTGATTAGTTAATTAATGATAATTTCTGTGGTTTGGGCTGAAAACATAATAGTGGATAATGAATATATATTCATTTTAATCACAATATTTAGATGGTGAATATAAATTATTACTGATCAAACAAAAAAAGGGGGACAAAGGGGTTAAAATGGAAGATGATGTGCAAGCCTCTATGGAAGAGATATAAACATGGAATGATTCATTATGGTGTGTCAAAACAGGATCCATTTACTTGTGATATGCCAATTCAATAATACAACCCAATTCTACAAAAGCTACCAATAAATTAAAAGCCTTCGCAACAACAGCAACCATAACAGTTCCTTTTGATAAAGATGGGTCAAACATATTCTTCAAATTTCTTTCTTCCTTCTCAATCAAAACAAAACCCACCTCCCTCCCTCTCTCTCTCTCTCTCTCTCTCTCTATCTCTCTCTCTCTTTGTTAAAATTAAGATAAATAATTAACTTGGAATTTCTTTATAGATAAATCTTAAGAAGACAAACCTAGGATGACATGGCATGATATATATAACCCATTAAATTAAACAGATTACCATGCCCATAATTCTCTAATCAGAGCTTATCAGCAGTAATTTTTTGAAGCACATGCAATGTGGTCAATAATTAATAAACAAATATATGTATATTAGTCTCTCATTAGTAACTCAACTTAGTTACCTCATTGCTTATATCTCTTATCACTGTCATCTTCCTAGTAATTTGGCCATAGGTAATAATCAGATGGTAATATGTGATAAAAAAAATTAGTAGGAAAATAAAGCATGAAAAGAGAAGGTTATTTACCCTTGAATAATCTCCAGTACCAAAATTTGTGTATTAAGAGAGAAACTACTATAGCTACAACTGAGTCATTGTAGGAACACATGGTAGTAAGTGATCCATTAAACTTAGTTAGATATCTAAAAAGAAGATAGTCTAGGAACCTGGAATCAAGAGCTACATAGAGCTATATTTAATTCAAACTAAGAAAATTGAACCACAAAAAAACTAAAAACTAATGCTTCCTTTCTCTGAATTAAACAAAAATTTCACCAATTTTTGGTGTTAGATTTTCAATGGTTATTCTTGCAAATATGACTAGATCTTTAATACACATGTTTAGTTATCAAATTAATATTAAGTGCTAAGTTGAGAAAATATGAATACAGTTGTACACAACATTAACAACAAAGAATAATGGAATTTGCATTAGTTATCTTTCATAATTTTACCTTGTTATCTAAATTTCCTTTTATTCTTCAGTCTATTTTCTTGATTTTCAGCTATCCTGAGTCCTTATTGATCCAACACACTTTTCTTCTTCTCCAACTCAAATTCTACAAAAAAAAATGAAAACCATAGAACAACTCTATCATATTCTCAGTAAGACTAATTAGCAAACCCTTAAAAGAACATCCACATGTTTTGTTTTCACTATGGCCAAAAGATCATTCAGTGAATGCTGCACATGTTTTGTTTACACTGTGGCCAGAAATCCCCAACTTCTCACCATAAAATATTAATAGAATTTACATCCAAGAAAGTAACATAAACTCTATAACAAAAAGTGAAAACTACTACTATTGCTATAAGACTATGTTTGCAGTGGTGGTTGAATTAAATGTTTGTTGAACTCCATAATTGACAAAATATAGTCTTAGAAACTTGCAACAGCCTCCATTCTAAAGGCAGTACATAAAGTAAATAACAAAAATTGAAGTTAAAAAGAAGTTAAATTTTATTTAGGGTTTGTTTATTTTATAAAAAATATTGGTGGAAATCGGAATCGGAATCGTTCGCTTCCTAGTGTTTGTTTAGCTAAAATTTATCTAGGATTGGGAATGAGATTCTCCTATCAATGAGAATCACCATTCCCCTTACACCTTAAAAAATGAATTCTCATTTCCATCAATTATAAATTGGTCAAATATTTAAAAATTGTCATATATTATTAAAATTTATGATATAAAACATATACATTAATAAAAATAATTACTAAAATATTTTAAAAAATTTTAATAAAAATATTTATTAAAATAATAAATATGTCTTAATAATTTTTAAAAATTATAAAGAGATTTTAGAAAATATTAATAAATCAATTAAAATTAATTTTTTAATAATTGATAATCATAATACTAACTTTTAATATATAAAAAATAATTGTAAAAATATTAATTAATTAATTATATATATATATATATATATATATATATATGTTGACCCTTTACATGATTAATGTGTTGATCAATCTCAAATCAACTTTTATTTTAACTTTAACAATCAATTTTGAATTACTAATATGTTTATTTAAGAGTGATTATAAGTTAGATTAAAGCCATTGATAAAGCAAACAATAGAAGGTGATTTGAAGCTCAATTAAAGTTCTCAAAGGTCCTTACTAATGTCTCTTAAAGTCACATGGATGATCATAACTCATATGGAATCAATTAAAGTCAAAATATGCAAGTTTGACCAGGCTTTAACTACCCTCACAATCCTGAGGGTATGCTCACGATCCTGAGGGTGTGATTTGAAATGCACGATTGAAGAATTTGAGTTGAAGAAAACCTGCCATGCTTACAATCGTAAGATGGCTGGTCACGATTATCGCACCCTCAAGTATGACATACACGTATCCACAATATTAATCATACACATGGTACAATCAAAATTTTTCCACAATTAGAATACATGTTTCACCAATAACATGAGATTTTATAACATTATAAATTAAAATGTTTAAATACAGCATTAAGAATGAATGATAGAAAAATTCTACACCGGACTCATCACTGGCCCACCTGGTATCCCTATCGCATACAGACACTGACTTAACTATTACATAACCTAAAAAAGGAAAATAATTGCAAAGGAATGAGATTGCAACTTAGTAAATAGCAACTAATATAACCACACAAGACTTCTTAAGAACAAATTAAGGAAATTACATAAAACTTGCTACATAATAAACTACAAGAAATTTTAGCATAAAAGGTTGCGCACGGCCGTGCATGAAGTGTACACGGCCGTGCCTGAGTTTTAGATTCAAAACACTCTGAACTCACACGGCCTTGCAGAAAATTATGCACAGCCATGCCTAAAGCTTGAATTTCTTCCTCTGGACACACACGGTCGTGCTACAAGAGCACATGACCGTGCCTGAATTTCCAAGTTTCTTTTCACATTATGTGCTTACCTCATTCATTTACATAGTTCATAGCACATATATAATTACAATTCTCAACACTAATACATCTCATGCTTATTATAGGCATTCATATTCATAATGCATATATTAACCTCACATGGTGTTTCATTAGTAATCAATAAGCATTGCTAAGATTACAATGCATCCAAATTAATCTTCACACCAAGTATATTTTTCACATAAAATGTTCAATCTTCATACACATATTGCACCTTTACATCAATGTAATATTTCATTAATAATTCTGAAGGGCACAACTCATCTAATCCAATATTATGAAGAATTATGTAATTTATTCAACTAACTAAGATACTGCATATATATCATTATAACTTTAGTGCATAAAAGGAACCAATATATAATTTATTAGTAACTACTTATCTTAGGTGCTTTCCAACTTTAAATAAAAAGAACTTCTCTAGTTGATTAAACCTTCCTTGTCCCTTGAAACTCCTACACATAGTCATGAATCAAACATACATATAATTCATCATTCTTGCACTTTAACTCAATTAGTGTAATTTATCACCTTAATATAATATGCTCTAAAATCATGCACATAAATCCTTTAGCTCCTATTTTAATATAGGAGTTGACATTATGAGTCTATTTTAATTCTCAATCAGAATTACTCAAATCAGACATGTATAGAATTATTTATGGATTTTTGAATCCATTCGGGTAGAACATGGCCATTAGAATGAGCATCTAAATGTCGACCCCTATCAGACCTTTCTAACAATAGATTCAGCCAAAGCTCAAAGCATAAAAGTTATAGAGGACTCTCTGAAGTTTTCAAAGCCTCTAATCATGATCAATTTAGAGCTCTACAACCAAAGTTATGGCAAAACAGAGAAAATAGAACCCGAATTGAAACCAATTAAAACTCAACTTTAATCAACAACAAATGCATGTAAATCTTACCAATTGATGCTCCAATGAATTAAAGTCCTTCTAATGCTTCCCAAAGCTATTGTTTACTGGCTCGTGCAAGATCAAAATCTCTCCAAAAATTTATCAATAAACTCTCTTCTTCCTTCTCCCCAATTCTCTACACCCTACTCATACACATACATACATATACACACCCTCCAATCATAAATTCCCACTTGCCCCCAAAGGTGTCTTCCTCCATTAATGCATAATTATAACATATATTATTAATAAAGAATAAAAGTAAATATTTAGATAATTATAAATAAATATCACCACAATCTCTTCTTGACTCCTTAATGAAATGGGATTATTACATAATAAGCCACAACTTTCTATTGTGACAATCTAATCCTAACTTTTTTACAATTTGGTCCCTCTCTACATATATAACCATATCCAAACTTATGTAAAGTCCATTACTCTGTTCTATATGTAATGGAAAATATGATGCATGCGTGACGTATCTAAAATGCGGGTGTTACATTTCTCTCCTCCTTAAAACAAATTTTGTCCCCGAAATTAATAACTCGCTCATTCTTCAATGTATCTTGTACCAAATTCCCTTTTGTACTAAGGTGTATGAGCTCTCGTTATCCTTTGATATCAGAATTGTTCTTTCCAAATGCTCATCCTAGAGACACACTAAATACAAGTACTTCATGTAATTACACTATTTATACTATCATGCTACCAAATACATGTAGCAACCTACTCTCAAAATCCATCATTATCCTTTCCTATTTCCATTTCGGAATTATTAATAGCTTTAACTTTCATGCAGGACTTGATATTCCACTCCCATACAATAAACTTCTCATGTTTTTCTTCATTGTATGTCACTAATAAGGAGGTTTTAGATCCCAATACATCTTTATGGGCTCGACCAAATTCTTTATGGGTAGAAGTATACTTCAACTTTTTGTTTCAATGATTGTGACAATGGTTCTCCATACAACTAATACTTCTAAATCTTTAATGCTTGAATAATAATAGCTAACTCTAGTTCAAATGTCGGATAATTCACCTCTTGAAATTATAATTATCCTAATGTACAACTATTATTTCCCCCATTTGCATTAATATAAAATCCTACTCTTGTCTTGAGGCTTCATTATAAACCATAATGCCTCCATTCCTAATCGATAATGCAAGTATAAAAATAGTAGTATATGCTTCTTCTATTTCTCAAAACTTCATTGACAAACTTTAATTTATTTTCTTCATAATAATATTCCAAGGAAACATTTTCTGCCATTCAAATCTCACATTTGCTAAATTTAACAAACAATTGTCTACAAAAATGTTCAGAAATATTTTTTTCATATTCTTCTATGCTTGATAAATAACTAAAAGTATTTTTAATAAAGATAATCACAACTGATTCAAATACTATCGAAAAGTCTTGTTCATTGATGACATAGACGTAACTGATATAGCAATCTATTCAAACAACATAATCAGAAATTCATATCATCCATTTCCAGTTTTGAATACTATTTTGAAATAAAATGTTCTATCACTCGAAGTTGCCAATATCCTAATCTCAAATCTACCTTTAACAACACCATTGCATCTCTCAATTACCCAAGCAACCTTTTATTTCTCAATTTAAGATGCTATTCACTTATTTGTAATTATTACCTAACCTCATACTACCATCCTTTTCTCTTATAGGCTGAATTGTTGCCCCTCATGGTGATTTATTTGGTTTGACAATCTAATTTTCAATCCTTCTAATTCCCTTCGTGTATACAAAGTAATCAATATTGATATAGCTTTTGGAATAATTCTATTTCCAACCTACTCTTCGGTACGGAAGTAATTTCGGTATTCTATCTCAAAACATATTAGGAAATTTTCTAATCATAAATCCATCCATTACCCTTGAACTAATCTTCATCGATTCCTCAGTATTGGCTAAATAAGTTTCATGCTCATTTCAGACCACATGAGAAACAATCATAGTTGAAATCAATTAAACATGCAAAATTTCTCTTTTAATCACTGTCTCTATCTTTCTCTGTCTCAAAATATCCATATCTACCTTCTTTATATACCAAATTACAATAATGCAACATTTTCATTCTTAATCTATTCTTAAAAGAATACTATTCTTCTCGCCAATTCAATGACTATTGAAGTCTGCATATACATCATATTGTTTTACTATTTGAAATAAAATCCCATCATCAAGTTCACTATCACAACATTCCAACAGGCATAGGAATATATATATACCTTGTTTTAATAATTTCATTGTATCATGTATATATGTAATGCAACTCATATAAACGATCATGTGAACTCCGAGTTTGGATCTATCATCACAAATACATCATAAACAAATAACATAAATGTACCCGTATTTTCATATAATGTGACAAAAGCTTCTGGCTGAGTGATAACATGTGCTCTTTTTTTATTCTGAGGTCGATTAATGGGTTTAGCTTATGTCAAAGTATCAGCTCCCTTTTCCTTACTATTTCAGCCACTACCTAAACTAACACTGACTTGAGACATTTTCTTTCTTGTACTACTTTGTTCAATTAACTGAAATCTTTCAACAATTTTCTTCAATGGACAATCTTTAAAGAAATGTTCGGCTTATTGCAATAGTAGTATATATTAGGTCTGGAACCCCAACATTCCCCTGAATAGATTCTACCACAACTGTTATATATTGAAGTTGATGTACTGCTCACAACTTATTGGTGCCTTTCAATTGTTAAGTCTTTTAATTGGCTACTATATATTTTTCCCATTGATTGACTAAACTAACTTACTTCACACCTTCCAAAATCACTTTGTTGAGAATCAGAACCTTTGAAGAAAGGGACTACCACTGATTTGAATTAAAATAGTGAGCCCACTAGTAATTTCTTTCTTTTTAGCTTTAGAGCTTTCTCTTCTTGTATAGATTTTTCATCGCACAATGCAGTTTTCATTGATCTTCCATGAATTGGTAATTTGATTATCATTCCCTCTCTCTAATCTCTAAATTCAATCATTTCTCAAATCTTCCTTACTTTGACTCATCAGTTATTACCTTTTTAGAACATACTTCGATAATCTCTCAAATTGTGCCTCATAATCGGCCACATGTGAATCTTTTTGCCTCAATTCTAAGAATTCAATCTTCTTTCTATATACATATGCCTCTGGAATATATCTCTATGTAAATGCTTTAAAATAAAAGTCTATCTAAATCATAGTCATCGGTACATTTTCACTTTTCGGTATTATCTTTCACCAGCCTAGAGCATCTTGCTCAACAATGACACTACATAACTAATTCTCTTTGCATCAGTATAATTAATGTAATCTAGAATTCTTTTCGTACCCTATGACCATCCTCTGCTATAGCAGAATCACTAAGACTGTAAAAACCTTTGCACCTTACTCTCTTATATTTTTATGGTTCTCACCAACAGTGCTATCTACTTGCTTTTGACTCATGGTTCTCATAATTTGATCAAATCTCAAAATATAAGAGTATGCAACTCATGGAGGGGTCGTAAATGAAACTATTCAGGCTTATGTAATGCAAGCATATATTATCTATAAATTAACTTTAATGACTCACTTGAATAGTACGAAGTGCATTATGTACTTTTATCTCGACTCATATTAACTTATATCAACTATATGCAACTCTTGATTCATGCATGACATACCATGAATACATTATATTCTCATGTCCTAAGGGAATCTAATCTCTGCTCTAAAACCACTTAATGTCGCACCCTTAAGTACCACATACACGTGTCCATAATATTAATCATACACATGGCACAATTAAAATGTTTCCACAATTAGAACATATGTTTCACCAATAATATGAGAGTTTATAGCATTACAAATTAAAATGTTTAAATATAGCATCAAGAATGAATGATAGAAAAATTCTAGTTATACATGCACCGGACTCGTCACTGGCCCACCTGGTATCCCTATCGCATGCTGACACTGACTTAACTATTGTATAACCTGAAAAAGGAAAATAATTGCAAAGGAATAAGCTTATAACTCAGTAAACAGCAACAAATATAACCACATAAGACTTCTCAAGAACTAATTAAGGAAATTACATAAAACTTGCTATATAATAAACTACAAGAAATTTCATCATAAAAGGCTGCGCACGGCCATGCATGAAGTGCACACGGCCGTGCCTGAGTTTTAGACTCAGCACACTCTGAACTCACATGGCCGTGCCATAAGGGCACATGGTCGTGCCTGAATTTCTAAGTTTTTTTTCACATCATGTGCTTACCTCATTCATTTACATAGTTCATAGCACATATATAATTACAATTCTCAACACCAACACATCTCATGCTTATCATAGGCATTCATATTCATAATGCATATATTAACCTCACATGGTATTTCATTAGTAAACCATAAGCATTGCTAAGATCACAATGCATCCAAATTAATCTTTATACCATGTATATTTTTCATATATAATGTTCAATCTTCATACACATATTGCACCTTCACATCAATATAATATTTCATTAATAATTCTAAAGGGCACAACTCATCCAAGCCAATATTATGAAGAATTACATAATTTATTCAACTAACCAAGATACTATATATATATCATTATAACTTTAGTGCATAAAAGGAACCAATATATAATTTATTAGTAACTACTTACCTCAGGTGCTTTCCAACTTTAAATAAGAAGAACTTCTCTAGTTGATTAAACCTTCCTTGCCCCTTCAAACTCTTACATATAGTCATGAATCAAACACACATACAATTCATTATTCTTGCACTGTAACTCAATTAGTACAATTTATCACCTTAATATGATATGCTCTAAAATCATGAACATAAATCTTTTAGTCCCATTTTAATCCAAGAGCTAGGATTATGAGTCTATTTTAATTCCCAATTGTAATTACTCAAATCAGAAATGTATAGAATTATTTATGGATTTTTGAATTCATCCAGGTAGAACAGGGCCATTAGCATGAGCATCAAAATTTTGACCCTTATTAGACGCTTCTAACAATAGATTCAACCAAAGCTCAAAACATAAAACTTGTAGAGGACTCTCTGAAGTGTTCAAAGCCTCTAACCATGCTCAATTCAAAGCTCTATGGTCAAAGTTATGGCAAAAACTCTAAGACTAAAAAATAGAGAAAACAGAACCCGAATTGAATCCAATTAAAACTCAACTTTAATCAACAACAAATGCACGTAAATCTTATCAATTGATGCTCCAATGAATTAAAGCCCTTCTAATGCTTCCCAAAGCTATTGTTTGTTAGCTCGTGCAAGATCAAAATCTCTCCAAAAATTTATCAAGAAACTCTCTTCTTCCTTCTTCCCAATTCTCTACATCCTACTCATACACATACACACATATACACACCCTCCAATCACAAACTCCCACTTGCCCCCAAAGGTGTCTTCCTCCATTAATGCAGAATTATGACATATATTATTAATAAATAATAAAAATAAACATTTAGATAATTATAAATAAATATCACTATAATCTCTTCTTGACTCTTTAATGAAATGGGATTATTATATAATGACCCAGAACTTTCTATTGTGACAATCTAATCCCAACTTTCTTTATAATTTGGTCCCTCTCTATATACGTAACCATATCTAAACTTATGTGAAGTTCATTACTCTGCTCTATATGTAATGAAAAGTATGATGCATGCGTGACGTATCTAAAATGTGGGTGTTACAACGATCGTGAGGGTAAGATCATGATCGTGACATGCCTCTAACTAGAAAATTTCACCTCCAACGATTATATTTTTAAAGCTCACGATCCTGAGGGTACGCTCATGATCCTGAGCAGACACAATCCTATAAAAAAGTTGAAATCACATTAAATGAAGCTTAAAGTGTTTTTAGAAGAAATTGTTGCTTCATAATAGCTATTTTTTCACCTCCAATTATAAATACAAGGTTTAGAACTTTATTTAAGAAGTTAGAGAGTTGGTAGAGCAAATTGATTGTGCTAATTTATTGAACCAAGCTTTGTTTCTTTAACATTTTCTCTTTGTATACTCTTTGATTGTAAACAAACTCTTATTGAGTTTGTATCTACCGTTCTTGTGAGAGTTGGGAGAGTGTTAGAGATAGGATTCCCTCATTTACTCATTCTTTGGGTTGAATAAGTGGGTGGTAAGGTTCTTTCTCTTTGGGTTAGTGTTGAGCCTTTATAAAAACACATTAATTGTAAAGGTTGTGAGTTAGCCTTGAAAGCTCTTATGTGAAGGTTTAAGTGTGAGCCTTAAAACACTTGTTAGTGTGGGGTTGAAAATCCTAACTTGGAGATAAGTTAGGTAGAGGATGTATGATTAGTTATAATTTGAACCTCTATAAATCCTTATGTTGATTGTTTCTTTTCTTGTTCTTATCCTTGTTCTTGTTGTTGATTGTGTGGGGTTAAGTCATTTACTTAATCCCTTTCTAATTTCCTTTTAATTTTTTAACTTTTCTTTAAACCATATATTATCCCTATTCACCCCTCTCTAGGGCCCTTTTCAATATATATAGATAATTTTAATTTTGATTCCTTAGTAAACCAAATACTGTATTAAAATTTTCATTTCCTTTCTAATTCTCCTCCATTCCAATTTTGATTCTGGGGTATAAACCAAATGACCCCTAATGGAACAAAACCCAAAAAAAATAAAGAAAAAACAAACCTTAACAATATCGATACCTTTGAATAAGAAACACAAGAACAGAAAAAATACTTTTTGAAGTGAGGCAGGGACATAAAAGCAAAGAACCCACATATAAATGTAGTTTCTAGGGCAAGAGGGAAAGGAATGTAGCAGTGAAGGTGAGAAGAAGAGGAGCAACACCACCTTATGAAGGCGAGAACAGGAGGAAGAATTGAAGAAAAAGGAGAAAACATAATACATAGATAGATAGGTATAATAGGTTTTTTTTATATTTTTAATTGAAAAATATTCTGAAGGCATTTAGAGCTGAATACTAAATTATGAGAAGTGACACGTGTCAAATTTTAAAAGAAAAAACCATTTTCAGGTCCCTAAAATTTTTAATTTTTGCTCTGTTAGTCCCTAAAGAAAATTTACCCTTAATTGAGTCCCTGAAATTTTATTTTTCTTACTTTGGAATCCTCGCGTTAACGATGAACATTATTTTCTTTTAAAAAATTCCACGTGAAATTGAGTAAGGGAACGTGGAATAAAAGAGGAACCACGTCAGACCTATGTCAGCTGGAGCTCTGATATTAATGATCCATGTTAGCTAGGGCTTTGACATTAATGAGTATAAAAAGAAACTTTTCTTAACCCCCATTTCCCTTTTTCTCTTTGGTTTTTGTCTTTGGATTGTTGTTGTTGTTCGACCAAAAAGGATGAGTGATACTTCCGTGGAGAATTTTTGTGACATTGAGGAGGAGTTGGAAGAAGTTCCAACTGGGGCCGATGTTCCTAACTGCATTTGTCGTAAGCCAATAAGAATATTAGTTTCCTGGACTAATAGGAATCCTGGCAGAAGGTTCTTCAGATGTGCCAAAGTGAAGCTAAATTGAATGATTTACTCATATTTATGAACTTTTATTTTTTTTATAAACCCTAAAAATAGGCTAAAAAAATGTTGAAAGGTTATTGTTATCTGAAAGATGAGAGTTGATTTTTTGAGGCAAAAAATATAAAATGAAATTAAATGAGTTTTTATTTTTGTCAATAGGGTTCTAGATGTCGCTTTTTTCACTGGCATGATGAAAGGTATAGTCAGTATATCTATAATATGCTAAATAAAATAAAATGGGAATCAGAAGAACTAAGGATGGAGAACTTTCGGCTAAAAGTTTTGTATGATCGAGCAAAGGCTGGAGAGGTGGAGATTAAAGAGAGAGAGAATGTTCTATTGAAAAAATAGTTGAACTCTGCAACTGAAGTTGGTGCTAAAAATAAAGAGCTTCTTAAAATAGCAGAACAACATATTAAGAAACTCCTCGAGACTCTGAGAGCTGGGGACTAAGAAGTGTTAATGCTAAACGGTGAATTGAAGGCTGTGGCTCGTGCCAGCAATGAAGCTAAAAAAGAAAAGGATTTTTTCTTATTGTGATGGTGGTTTCATTTGTTGTGTTATTGTTTGCTATAATATTTAAGAAGTTTTAACTTTTTTATGCCCTAACTAGTTGATGTAATAGGAGAAGCAATAACTCTAATATGTAATAATTATATTATGTTTTGCTTATGATGAAGCTTAAGACTTCATTTTGACTATTGTAAACTCTAATATGTTTAAGTTTAAGTACTTGAAGTAGGTTGCTATATTAATGTTAACTTATTATAGGAGATGAGTTTTCTTCTATTAACTTATAACTTGGTAAATTGTTATAAATTATTTATGTATAAATGGTTATAAAATATGACTTAGTAAATGGTACTTGAATTTAAATATTTGTTTAGTACTTGTGCTTTTGATAATGATAAGAATGACCATTTTCCAACATTTAAGCATATGGTAAGAAGCATAACATTTACAAAAAAAATTAATTAATGCAATTAACCATATTTGCAGACCCTCACACATGCCAAAATGCAATAAGCCAAAATAATATAAGCCAAAATGCAAGTTGTGTATTACTTATTATAACTAATATAACCTACCAAAATAGGATAAAAGTAAGACCCTACTGGGTCATTCAAATACAGCAAGTTAAGTATTTATCCAAAATAAGACCTAAGATGGTCAATACATAACCAATGTAACCATTTAAGTTAAAGTAAGACCTCATAAGGTCAATATATCAAAATAAAAGTCAGACTTGTAGATCATTTTTTATTGTTGACAGTTCTTGAACAAGCAGTACAACCTTTCTTCTTTAAATGCCTCTGATGCATTTCTTCCTAAAGTTGTTTGCCTGTGATTACTCTATTTCCTTGCCACCTTAGCCCTCGAGTGCCGAAGCCTAACATATCTTTGCTTCCACCAGAAGGCTGTGACAAGCTTTTAGCAGCATTTTTTGTTCCAGCCTACACACAACAGTTAAGCATATAATTTCACATGTCCAGCAATATATACCAAAATATAATTCACCTTTATTGCACATAAGTTCAATGTCCATCATTATATACCAAAAATAATTCACCCAAGTTACACACAATAATCACTTCACAACACTTAATAAAAAATTATAAAAGCAAACACTTAAGAAACTTACCATTCCCACATTCTTCCCTCTAACATTATTTGGCTGCTTGTTTTCTTAATGGATTGCAACAGCTTTGCCTTTGGCTTCACTTTTCACACCCTTGCCAGTAACATTGGACTTCCCTTTTTCTTTCTTATTCATATCTTTTTCATTCACAACACTTGCTTGTCTAATACATATACCTTTTGTCACTATGCTTGTGAAGTCATTGAATTCCCTGACTTTTTTTGCAGCCATATGTATCCACTATTGCCTATGTTCATCCACAAAAGAATTGACATCAACCATATATGGACTGACAAGTGTTTGACCCTTTGATGAAGATGGAATTTTAGGTTAAGTCTGTGAAGTGCAAGCAGATGGAATTTTAGGTCTACTCATTGAAGAGATAACTATAGGAATTTTAGGCTGACTCATTGATGTGCCAGTAATATTTCTTTATTTTCTTGATTTATTTATGAATTATTTTAAAAATTCTTCAACTGTTGACTTCATGGTGCTCCCTGACTGGCTGTTGTTCTCTTTTTCCCTCTTTTTCATTGGTTTAGGAGTATAATCCTATAATAAAATTGTAAATATGTTAGCAATGACCCTTAATGTATTAAGTAATTTAAATTAGAATTTAAATATATGAGGTATACCCTATTCTGTTCTCTTTGGACAACCTCGAATGTTATGTCCTACTGCCTTGAACAATCTACATGTCATCACTGTTCCTCTTCTGGAAAATTTACCAACGTGTTTAGCCTCATCAGGGTTCTTTCCCCTAGCAGTTTTTAGCCTGCCAAGCATTTTTCTATATTGAGGTGGGTGAATTGCTTCAAGTCCAGTCTCCTTCCATAAATACTTCCCTTTCACTGGTTTCAACATGTAGCTATAAGCTTTTGTATAGCTATCTTTTAAGTACCATTCATCAACTAACTTCTCTGGATCACCTTTTCTACTGTATATGGCATATATGGCATGCTAACATGGTATCCCATTCAAGTCCCACTCTATACACGTGCATTTCCTTTTTTTGATGTCCACGACGTGTCTATCATCTGGATCATATATATTGGTAATTTCGTATCTGTCATCTCCATTACGCTCTATAAACTAATTATATGATTTTTCTTTATTCTTGTCAAGCTTCTATTGTACTCTTGGTGCCAGGTTTGAGATCCAAGTTTGGCCAAATCTTCTTTTAACTCGTAGTCTTTCCATCACCTTGATTCTGATTTCTTCCAACATGCTTATGATGGGCTTGTACCTTGCATCTAGTATCCAGCCATTAAAAGTCTCTGCCAGGTTGGTGTCAATGACATCACCCTTTGATGTTGTCTGGAAAAATGCCTTGCAAAATGACTCCACATTATAGTCCAATACATCTTGAATAATTCCATCACCCATTCCTTCTAACTCTTTCAAATTTCTTTTAAGTTGTCCCAGAAATGTAGACCTATCACATGTCCAAAATGCAAGCTTCCTCTCTTCACCCTTCCATTTCTTTGCCTAGGCTGCATGGACGTGTTTGGCACACATCCTTTGCTCAATAAGAGGTAGTTCTTCTTTCATTGCACTGTTCAAACCCTGCATTAAAAGGTAAAATATTAATGTTGTTTCAGTTTTCATAAGTATAATTGCCTTTCATAATTGTTACTAAATAGAAGAACATAAAGAAAATATGTTATTTACCTTTTGCATGTCAGATATAAATATATAGCCTTCACCTTCACCAAGGGGTAAATCATACTTCAGATGCCTCAGAAACCAGCCCCAATTTTCCTTGTTCTCAACTGAAACTACCCCCTAAGCAACTGAGAACATTTGGTTATTCCCATCACAACCAATAGCATATAGTAGCTGACCCTTACATAGTCCTTTAAGGAAGCAGCCATCCAAGCTAAGTATCTTTCTACATCCAGCAATCCAGTCCTTCTTACAAGCATCAAAACAGACATAAAAACTCTAAAAATAATTTATATCACTCCCATCTTCTTTATGTGACTTCACAACACATGTGGTTCCGGGATTGCTTTCCTTGATTGCCTCAATATAGTCATATAGCCTGCTATACTCCTCCCTGTAATTTCTCACCATATCTGTTATCACTCTCTTTTTAATATTTCTGCACAATGTCTCACTAACCTTTAATTTCAACTCAATCTTATATAAGTCACTTAGGGCTTTCAATTTGATGTTTGGCTGACTAACCAACCTTTGCCTTAAATGTTTGGCTAGATACTTGCTACTTGCCATTGAATTTTTGTTAACTCTACTGCATTTATGTTATGGGATATATGTCTTCACACATAGAGTATCATCATTATGCTCTTTTAAAGCAAAGAAAACCCAAGGACAACCTGCCATGCACTGTGCTCTAATCCTTTTTTTATCATTTTTCACAAAATGAGTCTCCAATCCTTTTACAATTGCATTCTTAGCAATGGCATCTCTACATTCCTCAATATTTTTAAATATCATTCCAAGATAGAAAATAAGAGTTGGTGATTCAAGATCAAACCTAATCGTACTGGCCTATCTCTTTAAGGCATAATCCCCACACTTTTCATCAGTTTCACTATAATATCTACCTAATTCATCACTATCTTAAATACACACTCCTTGTTCCATCCTTAGCATCATCATCGCTGCCATATACATCATCATCCTCCATTTTACTTGTCTCATCTGCATCACCAAGTATATCACCTTTTTTATTATTCTTTTCTTCTGCCTTATTCCCATCTTTCCCTTCTGACATACCTTTCTTACTTAACCTACTTGCCCTCCTAGCACTTTTAACCTTTCTCCTAGACTCTTGTAATTCCTCATCTTCATCATCTGTCATAATACTAACATCCACAACAATATTATCAAAGGTTTATCGAGGTAATCCATCATCCATATCACTGTTCTCACTTAGCTCACCCCCATCAACACCATTTTCTATAGTCTTATCTAGTATAGCTTCAGGCAATTCAGTTCTATTTCCCTACACTTCTACAAATGGCTATAATTTTACAGCAGCTTCAGTACTACCCTCATCAGTAGGTATATGGTCAACATACACCTCAAAATAATCACCATTTTTTAAATGACTTAACACTTGTATCAGACTACTATCATTATAAATTAAGACAACATCACCTCTGGTATTCACTTTGAAGTATAACCCAGCTATTACTTTATAACCTAAATCCTTCTCATAGCTCATAATTTCAGGGAATGACAATCTATCTAAGTTTAGCAAATCAGACATGTAAATCTTTCCACCAATATATTTAAGTCTCTCAAAACTACCACCATGATGTATAAACACAATAATGTAATTGTTAGCCATTCTGACAAGAATGATAAATCATATCAATACAAAATAATAAAAGCCATGCAATAACTACATAAAGAAAATGCCACCTAACTATAAAAAGCTAGTATTTTTTTACACAGTATATCCTCCCAACACAATAAAAAATTGGGGGACCACAAAAACCCTAAATGAAAACCAACAAATATTAATATAAATATACATAAATTGCAAATACTCACCTTTAATGTCTCTTTTCTGGGCCACACACTAATAATATATGTTTGTTTGCTTACCACGAACATCCGACACCAATCCCACTCCACTATCCTTTAAACTATTATTTCAAACATCACATACCCAACCAATAAAAGTGCTACTCAGGGAAGTACACTAAAGTTAAAGAAGAAACGAACATATAATAGAAGAAGAAGACAAGATCAGATGAAGGATTCTATGTGAAAGAAAATGGAAAAGTGAGAAAAGGACTTGCAGCTTTCTGAAAGAGACAAGTGAAGGTTGTTGTATTTTTTTTAGGGCTCGGTTATTGCAAAAATGATGTCGTTTCACTCTTGGATATACGTGTTTAATGGCTTGCCTAATCATCATCTAAGTGTCAATTTTTTCATTAACCATTCGCATTTAACGGCGCTTGACACCACACGCTTCAACATTGTTAATATAAGGATTCCAAAGTAAGAAAAATAAAAGTTCAGGGACTCAATTAAGGGAAAATTTTCTTTAAGGACTAACAGAGCAAAAATTAAAAAGTTCAGGGACCTGAAGATGGATTTTTTCAATTTTAAACTTAATAACTTTAAGGCTCAACATTTAATATATATATATATATAGAGAGAGAGAGAGAGAGAGAGAGAGATTGTTTTTTTTTAATTTATTTATTTTACATATTTTCAGTCAATTTATTTACTATTTAATTATTTATATCTTATAGAATATTAATTTGCATGTATTATTGTTAAAATTTATATTGAATTAGTATTTAATCTATGTGAAATGCTATTATTATTTTTGTTAAACAATCATAACTTTAAATTTATGTATCATTAATTTCCAAAAATAAAATCATTTAATTTTTAGTTATGCTAAAAATCATTAAATAAATAATAAATATTGTCACACTTGTACCCTAGCTCTAGTACTTTTGCATTCACTATCCATTTACTTATATATTGATTGAAATTAAGTACAAGATAGTATTTATAGTTAAGTTAATATTTTGGTTTGAGCCATGACTCGTACTTGGATAAGGAGTGGGAAAATTCCAAATTTTGATTACATTTAAAATAAGTGAAATTATGAGAATAAAAAAAATTAGGAGTAAGAATGAGGTTAAGAGTGACGGTTAAAAAGTTTAGTATGTTATGGACTTATTTAAAATAAAAAGTTGTTCTAGAATGGACAATTATAACCTTTAAGGTTTATAAGAGGTCTACCCTTTTCATTAAGGGCAAAAGAGACAATTTACATTTAAA
>CATIWO010493149.1:0-15650 GCA_949673435.1 Macaranga tanarius
TTTATTATACTTCATGCTTGTTATTACTTGGCCACCAATAACTTGATTTAAATTAGATTTATGCATTGAGAAATGGTATATCTAATGGATATATAAACACAAATTTAATTAATTTATGACTAAAGATAGCTAAATTAATTAGATCTATTTGAATAGTGCTTATAATTTATGAATGACACAAATGATATCAAGGTGTACATCCATTTATACTTTGGTTGATATTTGCAAATTTAGCTAATTGATGCTTGAGAAAAATTGATTAGTGTTTGAGATAAATCCGAGTATGAATTGATCGACCGGGTAAATTGAATCATGATTGTTTGATGATAGTGATGAGGATTAATTCTTAGCAAAATCTTAATTATTGATAATATTCCTTTATCTTGCTACTTGTTATTTATTAGTGTAGAATTAAATTTCATTTAGTCTTTATTTTTTACAAGTAATTCGTAGCTTTAAACAAGATTTAATAGAATTAATAGATAGATAGACTTTTCAATTCTATAGGGAACAATATCTTTTATACTACTTGTACGATCCGTATACTTGTAGGAATCATTAACAATAGGTAATTTATTTTATTAAAATTAATAAAATATAAATTTATTAATAAATTAGTTAATTAATTATTTTTATAAAAAAAGTGATTTTTAATTTGAGATTGATTAAAAAATTAAGATTATAATTTGATAATGAAAATAGTAATCATTTAAATATAGATATATTATTTCCCTATTCCACAATTTTTAAATGAAAAAAAGATTACAATCTAGCAATTTTAGTTGTAGAATTAATATTTACTTTCCTAATATGATTTGGTATAGTTTTCTACACAACAAAAAGGTTACAATCTAGCAATTTAAGTTATAGAAGTAAGTTATTTTCCTAACATGATTTGGTAAATACATACAATGTCAATGTGTTATGTTCATTATGACTAAAGAAATAGGAGTGAGTGCATTGCAAAGATTGTTTTTGTGACAGTATCTCATAACGTATGAGGTGCAGAAAAATTGTTTCTCAATTAAGATAATTGCATAATTCTCATGCATTTTTTTATTTTTGCAAACAAATTTCATGATATCTTATTCTCTAAAATATAATAATAATGCATTATCTGCCCATAAACATGTTTGTGATTTCATTGCAACAGAATTTTCATTCATTCAATTTAAAAAAGAATATAATACACAAAAAAAATCGAACTTTCTGAATTTGGATAATTTTATATTATAATTTTAGGTAGAATTTTCATATTAACAATGCTTGAAAGAGTTTAATTAAGTTTTTACTCTGATAATTTTATATTTGTTGCAATGTGATTTTCTAACAATATTTAGAAAAGCATTTAAAAAAATATATTGCCGTTGTTTTATAAATGTTATGATATTAATAATTAAATGATAATGTCAATCACAAATATTCCCATTAACATTTTGATTTATAAAAATTGTAAAAAAATTTAAGTTCGAGTCTCTACAATCATTATTAACATATTATGAAAAAATAATAATTAAATGTTAATTAATTATTTAAAATAATATATATATATACAAATATAATATTTATTAATTAAAAAATTAAATTAAATAATTTTATTTTTAATGATATGTTAAAACTCCTCCTCCTCTTCTTCTTCTTCTTCAATTTCCAAGATATTTGAATTGTTTTAGTGAAAAGAGAAGGGTGGATGGACTAACTGTTGCCACCTACCATCTGACATATGATATAAGCTCAACCCATTTTTGTCCTGCCATCTGACTGTGAAATTATTTATTATTATTATTATTATTTTTGAACAGGAAATAGCCCTCAAGAATCCAAATCTCAAAAGGAAAAATACCCAAGAATTGGATTTGCAATGGAATTCAAGTGTACAGAGGACAATGCATGGTATGATGTAGATTTGTTCTGTGATGGTGAAAAGCTTACTGTACACTATGCTAATTTCTCAGAAGACTATGATGAAATTTTTGATGTCAAGATGTTCAAGAACTTGCGAGAATTGGAGGAATTCAGGAGAAGGTTCAGGCAAAGGAGTGTTCAGATGCAAGATCATGATTGCAAGCTGATCCATCAAGGTAAGACAGTTTGTGCATCATGTTATGTAAACAATGAAGAGGTTAAGTTTTATGATGCTATGGTAGTTGAAGTACTTAATGAGGAGCATAAGTTTAAGATCAAACATTTTGAAGAAGAAGAAGAAGAGTGTAATTGCATACATGTGGTTGTGTGGCAAGAAGGTCCATTGTTAGGGCAGAGAACATTTGCAAAGATTAATGATATATGCTTAACTCCATTTAGTAATGAAATTGATCCATCTCTTCAAGCTTTCTTGAGGGTTGCAAGAGACGGAATTGAGAAGGGTGTTGAGCATGAGCAACCCAATTTCTTGTACTCTCCTGAAATTCTTGAACCATTTTTCAAGAAACTGAGGAGGCTAAGAAAAAATAGATATGCATTAAGGACAACAGAAGGGAGGCTTCTTTGTGGCCAATGCAAGAAGGGTAAATTACTCACTTCGAATGAAGAAGATGCATCTACTGTTTCCTCATGATGAGGTACAGCACACAGACATGATGAGGGCAGAAATTTACTCTAAGAGAGTGATGATCTTTTGTTTCCTAGTTATCCCTTAGTCCCTCTCTTTTACTATTTCAAGTTTTTTTTTTTTTTTTGGCAGACAAATGTTCTGATCTCTTTTTTAGCTTTTATGTCAAGATTTTCTATTAAATTTTCGTTCATAGGCCATAACAGGAAGCACCTGTGTGGTCCTCAGCCTTAATTTGTATAAAAAGATACCCAAAAATCACATGCCAGAACTAAATTTTCAGTACAAGCTTGAAACCTAGTAGGTATGCAAGTCAATGATATGGACATATAAGCCCCAACAAGCTAATAAATTAATCAATCAATAAAGTAAAAACACCATTGTCTTGACATGATTCACAAATCCAAGCAATAAAATATAATCTAACCTAGAGGGTTGGATCTGGCTACAGATTACAACAACACTCCAAGGAAACAAGCAGCCAAAAGAATAACAAGAAAATGAAACAAGGAATGCCAATAAAATGTGATAAGTCTCTTGGATCTGAACACTTCAGCCGTCTCTCAACTTAGACAAGTTTCTAATCTCTAAAGCATGCCATCCAACTACAAATGCGCCATGAGCATTCCAAGTGGCCTCTTTTGGACATATCTCAGAGAAACAATGGCATCTTCAAACCACTGAAGTGCAATCTTTAACAGGAGGAAATACTACCACTAAGACTTTATTTATTTTGACTATGCTGAGCAGCATCCAACTTTTTTCACAGCTGATACATCATCTTTGCCAACGTTAATAGTCTGTCCCTTCGGTAGGGCTGCAGGGTCATCCCCTACATCAAGAGCCTTCCGGCTGACAACACGATAGATCTGAGTTAGTACTTCAGTAAAGGCATTTTCAACATTCAAGGATTCTAGCGCAGAGGTTTCCATAAAGAAGGTGCTCTCTCTCTCAGCAAATGCCTTTGCATCCTCAGTTGTGACTGCACGCAAGTGACGCAAATCTGCCTTGTTTCCCACAAGCATAATAACAATGTTGGAATCGGTGTGATCTCGAAGCTCCTTCAACCATCTTTCCACATTCTCAAACGTGACATGTCGAGTGACATCATAGACAAGCAAGGCACCAACAGCTCCTCTGTAGTATGCACTAGTGATAGCACGGTATCTGAGAAAAGAATACACTAGGATGAAAATCTGTTCCCAAAATGAGAGTGACGATAGGGAAAAAATCTGTCAAATGAAGCAAAGGATTATGGACTATAAACCAAAGAAAAAGTGATCATTTTCAGATGCTATGGGAAGCCCAGGTCCAATGATGTTGGAAAACTACATGCTCTGCATTAAAGCAACATAACTTGAGTTCAACAGATGTTTTTCTTCCCATTTTCATTTATGTATAACCTCAAACTCCCCTACTCAACCATTTGTATAGTGGAGCATCCCTACAAAGAAATTTCTATTTGTCCAAGATCTAATATAAATACAAAATGAAGGTGAAATAACAGAATCCGAAATCAGAAACAATTAAACTAGTTTATTCTCCTCTCATCATCTTAGCACAGCCGTATCTGAGTGCTACACTCAATGACAAAATTATTAAAAGTCAAGAAGCATTTGTTTTGGACAATGCAATTAACATCTCATGTTAGATGTTACCCTGAATTCTTCATAGATTTTTCCACGATTGTTAATACAGTGCAAAACAGTTGCCCAAAGCGTAAGATCACATGCACAATACTGGAAAATCAGATTTCTGTTCCTGCTTCCATGTGGGGAAGTCATCAACCAGAGCCCCACCAGACATTCAAAAGCCTCTCCATTCCTTCCATTCACATTGAAAAGGACAGTGATGACCTTTTGCTGGCATTATTGTCTTAAAAAGTTACCGCGTAAACAAAAGGATCGAAAAAACCAGTTAATACATTAAGCAACAGCAATGAGATGGAAAATGTGCCTCAGCCTGTCATCAACATCTTTTACACAGATCAACAATCCCTTTCAAGCAAACTCCAAATCACTAAATAGACAATTGAGTACTTTAATTTGAACATTTTCAGTAGGTGGGACTCACATGAAACCTTTGAGGTTATATTATTGCATACTCACATTAAAAGCCCTACCAGACCTTGCACGTGCATGCCATGAATGCTAACATTAACTTAATGGGATTATATTCAGCAATTCCTTAAAATTACCAGGATCAAATAAGTGTCGAAACTTACACTTGATCCTGAAACAACTCAATAAAAATCCAATCTTTGTACATTTTTCAAGCTTCAACAATTAACAAAGTGATCAGACAAAATTTAAACAAAAAAGGCAGCACCATAGTTGTCACAAGTCACAACTCTGAAATGCAGATCTAACACTGAAAACAAAAATAGACAAAATGCAGTTTACTATTGAAATATGAGAAACAGAAACAAATCCCATATTAAAAAAACAGAATTTTGAAATGGGTATGATTTAGAATTCAAGATTGTTAATAATTTAAAAGAAACCACATACCTTTCTTGACCAGCAGTGTCCCAAATCTGGGCCTTGACAACCTTGTCATCAACATGAATACTACGAGTAGCGAATTCAACACCAATGGTGGATTTAGATTCCAAGCTGAATTCATTTCTTGTGAATCTAGACAACAGATTTGATTTCCCAACCCCAGAATCACCAATTAAAACAACCTTAAACAAGTAATCATAGTCATCATCAGCTCTGTAAGCCCCCATTATTGTTTGGAGCTAAAAAAAAAAATTCTCTTTCTAAAATATGGGTTCTTGAGGAAGGAGATCACAATGAAATGGGCAGTGTTTAAAGAATTTGAAAATGTGGGTTTTGTGAAATGAAGATCAAAAGGAAATGGGTCGGTGTTATATTCTTGATATATATGATGTAGAAGATGGATCTATCTATGTATCTATCTATTAGCATGAAATGTTGTTGCTGTTGCTGTTATTTGAATTTAAAAATGTTTACTTTTTGAAACAGAGAGAGAGAGAGAGAGAGAGAGTCTGAGTGGGCGGCGCTTGTGATTTGCGTAAAAAACAGAGCTTACAATTGCAAGGCAATTTCTGTTCAAATCAAAACCATTATAATATATGATATATCCTTTCTTTTTTTTTTTTTTTGGTCGAAATATATGATATATCCTTGCTTTCCTCTTTGGTACTCTTTACTCATAATTTCTTTTTTTTTTAGCTATAAAATAATAATTTTTCTGTTTTTTAATTTTGCATGATTAATTGCAAAATATTTGTTTAAGTACTAAATGACATATCATGGAAAAATATAAAAAAATGAAAAAAATATCGAATTCGAATTATAACATAAAGAATATTTTCTTAAAAAATATTATTATATTTTCTTGTATAGTTCTAAATTTTTGAGTAATTGAGCATTCATAAATTAAAAGTAAATTATATTTTATGATTATCATGTATAAAAAAAATTTAATTATAATTATATATTTTTTATTGCCCATGACAATTTTTTTTTAATAGGAGAAAGAGGAGGGGCCGGGACTCGAACTTAAGACCCTCTACACTGTTAGTGAAAATTTTAGCCACTAAACCAAAGGTGCGCTAGCTGCCCATAACAATTTTAGTTAAACTAATTCGTCAAGGGAAAATTCATTTAATTCAATATTTTTATATTAATTTTTGTTTTGTTATACCCCTAGTTTAAAATCATTTAATTCATATTTCAAAAATGTATTGTTCAATTATAGAAATAATACTTATTAAAAATATAATAATCAAATTAAGTGATATAAAAAGTTGATTAAAAATATTGTGTTACCTCTTCCTTGGTTGAATTCAATTTGATTTTTATTGTTGAATAATAAAAATAAATAAAATAAAAGAACATTGAAACTTTTTTAAGGTGAGGAGAAGTATTTGAATGTAAGATTATTCTAAACTACAGGCAATAAATTACTTCTACACGGTTTTGATAAAATGAACCTGAATTTATATGTTATCTTAGAAAAATAATTTGAATCTCCAAACTTCTAAGCAACCACATGTTTATTTCCCCAAATGAACAATTGATCAAGTCTTTTTTTTTTTTTTTTCTTACCAGTAGCATCAACCATGTTGTAATAATTAAAAAATGAAATAAACTAAGATGGCAGGTGAGGATTTGATTAATGCCATTTGTTGAAATGTTCTTGCAACCTTGATTTTGATCATTTTGTAGTTTTTCATTTGCTTGGAATTTTCTGTTCTTTGATCAACGGTTCAGTTTTTGAACTTTTCTTGCCGTTTACCATTCCAAATGGAAAACTTTAATGTGAAAAAAGGGATGGATTTTTTTGACTGTCATGCCACTAGATGGTTGCAATCTTCTTGTTTGTCATTTTCATCTTTACAAGGTAGCCAATTTAGCCACAAATTGCTGTTATTATCATAATAATCATTACACCCCACCACAAATCAAATAGTTACAATAAATCATTATAACTTAAAGAGTTGATATAAGGTTATATTTGAGTATATTCCATAATGGGAATTTCAATGTTTGAATTCTCATCAAATTAAATTCTTTTAGATAAACACTAGCCACGAAAATGAAAATTAGTCCCATATACAATGTGGTGCAGGGACAAACATTGTAAAAAATATATATATAGTTACCATAAACAAACCTTACTGTAACATATTCTACTATGGAAAGAAAATGATGGGCGCATCTAAGCCACAGTCAGCTGCTTAGGAGATTATTTCAATGAATAGGAACTGGGTATATAAGACCTGGAAGAATCAGAAACTCTTGCACCTCGTTGTCACCAAGATGCTACAAAACAATAGCAGCCTAGTTCAAAGCTTATCACTTTAAAACCAAGCATAGAAGGTATCAGCATAGCTGCAAAAATTCTTCCATTTGACTGACCAGTTGAGGTTTATTTTAGGGACAAGGTACAAATTGGACCTGAACTTAGACTTAAAGTTTGCATTGGACCCTAATGTTGTTTTTGGTCCCATTTGGACCTTAATCTATTAAAGTCCAGTAGGGATGATTTATCATGCCATTATTGTCTCCTAATTGCTTATGGATTCTAATACAATTTGTCAAAGAATATTTTCTTAAGTGTTGTGTAAAATACGAGAGAACTAATTTTTTCTGAGGAAATAATGAAGAGTACATATGGTAATGGTACCTGCTCTGCTACATTCAATAATTGTGACGTATAGGGTTACAAAATTGTGAGAGATTGATTTCATTCCTTTGGCTTCTTGCTCATGGCTTTACGCTTGTTAACATCCAGATATCTTTTTCTTAACCGGATGGCCTTAGGCGTGACCTGCATGCACACCATATCATTTGGAGGCACACAATATGCAATGTGATCAATCAATAATTTTCTACTCTAGTCTATTGATGCTGAAATACGTTTAAGAACAAACACAAGTAAATGTAGTGGTCTCTGATATTTTAAACAATCCAATATTCCCAAAGTTTGCTCCATAAATCAGAAACAGAAACGGGAAACTATTAAATGAAACTTACCTCAATAAGCTCATCAGAAGCTACATATCCAATGGCTTCTTCAAGAGTCAACTGCACATAGATGCAACCCAATATTAATAGCTACAACTCCCGAACATGCAAAAGTAGTTGAAAAAAAAAAGCACCTAATTTAATCCTCTCTAAAAAAATTAGAGTGTGAAAAACCAGTTCAAAAAAGGTAGTTGTGTTTCCAAGATAGTGAATCATTGTGAGCTTTCACTTTATTTAATTCTTCCAAATTCCATTTTCTTAATATTCTTTGATGAAGCCTTTACACAGAATTTTTGCAATTAGGTTACTTCCTCTTGCAATTGCATTTATGTGACCCATCATTTATCAAGGAAGTGAGAATATTGGCTTCTCAATTGCATTTTATTGTTAGTATCATCCATGTCAACGGTGCAAAGATTGGTAAGTCACAGCCTCAAGTAAATATACTAACAAAACAGCTAAAGTAGGCCTTTGCATACCAAGCGAGGTGGAGACAGTTTCACATTCTCGTCTTTGGCAGCAGCACGTATATTGGTAAGTTCCTTAGTTCTAACTGGGTTTACCTGTTACAAGAAAATAACTCTAATGTCATTTGTATTAATATAGCACAACGCATAACGTGAAAGTCATAAATCTCTCCTTACATCAAGATCTGAATCCCGTGAATGTTCACCAACAATCATGCCATCATACGTCTGCAACATAAAGAACAAATCTTATGGCTGATAGACGAGAGAAGAACACAAACACACAAAAACTGACCATGTAGATTTCAAATTACTCAAAAGTCAAAAGGAAAAGGTGACCTATTCAACAAATTGTCTAGAACCCTAGTGAGCCCAAATTTGTAGAGTAGTATATTATGCTTCCCTTAATAACTTCTCATCCAGTCATGTTTTTAGACCAAATGAAAATGGAATTAAGTTCATTTACAAACGAATTCCATAATAGATTCTTTTGTTAAATGTCTTGTCCTGTTTGGTATTTTACATATTGTGTGTTAATTTAATTCATTTTAAATGGTGTGAAATCACTGCCAAAAAAATCACAAATTCATATTTTTCTAGACATCATTTAAAATTTCTACCAATTTCCATAGATATTGGTTTAGGCACAACCAATTATGTGGGATTTATAATATTAGTGGACCCAAACAATTTTGTTTGAGGTTCATGTTGAGTGTGGATTTGCAATGGAATTCATTTGCTCCAACCCTGTCATCTCAGAAAGAAGTGCAATAATGCTCAGGCACACATCAAGTATTAGTACCACCAGTAAATAAGTACAATATGTTAAGATTGGGAGCATGGAAACTTTTTCATGAGATAGGTATAACCTAAACATCATAAAAGGGTATCAACAATTAATGAATGTACTGCATGGTTAAGACAATATATTTCCAATTTTGGATTTGAAAATCAACTTGAAACACTCCATGTATGCAGAATAATGTTAAAAAAAATTAATTAATTAATTGAGAGGAAACAATAAAGTTTAACCATGCAAGAATTAAACAGAGGTAGAAAACCACAAGGTCAGGGAAAACCTCCATTCCAGGAGTCACAAAGAGTATTCCACGAGCTTCTAAACTCATTAATGCATGAGCTGTGATTGTACCATAGCCCATTGACACCTGTTCAATTATATTATGTAAATCAATTAGATACAGCAGTTAAATACACATCCAAAGTTCCAAACAACAATTTCATGAATCATAAATCATTTCACTAACAAAAAATTCCTGGAGGAAGAGAGTAGAGAGGAATAAAAGGGGGATGGGAGAAACTAAAAGAGAGTGATGGTGGTAAAACGTAATTCAAACACAGGAGAAAAGAGGTGGTAGAACGTACCAATACTCCTTTCCTGACATTTCCAAGCAGGCCCCGATGTTTTGCATAGGCTGCAAATAATATAATGAACTGTATGAGCATGATCCTATTCAAAAGAGTTGGGGAAGGGGTGGGGAAAAAAACTTAAAAAACATATCAGAGGAAGGAGAACTGGACTTCTTAATTATACTGAATTTGATCTTTTTCCAACTATTGAATCCAAAAACACAAAACCATTAATAACTATAAAACTTGAAGCAAGTGTTCAATCATCCATCTATGCACATATCCATATTTCGTCTCCATATTTATAAGAACGGATTCAAAACTAAGCTTTCATATTTGCACGGCCTAGTGCAGAATGGTCAAAGACAATCACTAAAATTGGGCTCTCATGAGCAGACTTCCAGATTATATATTTATGCCAAGATGTGATGTTATCCAGATCATCCAGGGAAGCTGAGAGGAAAATTGCCACCTTTCTTGATGATCAATTATATCATACTAAAAAATTGTTGAAATATATAGAAGAATACATGAAATAGAATATCTCAAGTGAAGTAAGCATACTCAGAAAAGCACGGTGCATAAATCCAGTTCCACGTGTGTCACTGCTGAACACACTTCTATAACCAACCAGGCCCCTGAAATAAACAGCAAAAAGCAATCAATTAGTAAAAGGCTAAATAATATAACCAGGAAAAAAAATATTGCCAAATAATTGGTGCAGTGGATACAATTTTCATCAAGAAAAATGTCCCTCCCGATGCCAAATTACAGTCTGATGCCCTAAATCATAATTTGCAAATGCAAATAATGGTAACTTATACCATGATGCTAAGATGAATATAATCAAAATAAAGCTAGTCAACCACACACATGAATATGAAATTGTCAATTAGGTATGACTACCATATTTTGCAGCATGATTATTTTATCAAGATTATATGGATCACACTGAAATAATAGTGGAAAAAAGAATTGCCTCAAGGTATGCATCAGTATTATTTTGCAGTGTGCAAGAAAGCTCATTCACAATAGTAAACAACCCATGGTTCTTGCAAGTTAACACCTGTACTAAGAATGGATCAATCACAAACCTAAGATGACCACATCTAAATCCAGATTAAATGATTTTTCCTGCGAGACAAAGAAAGACAGTTTAACAGTTGTCAAAGATAGTGTACGGTGCAGAACAACATTCCATAAACTACTCCAAAGCATCATGATACTTGCTTACATTTGCACAAGCAAAAAAGTTTTTTTCCCATGTAACAAACAAGACTCAATTCAACATATAAAACCAAAAGTATGGAATATATATTGATTATGAATCAAGATACAAAACACCTATACATAATATTAACTTGGAAGCGGAAAAAAAAAAAAAAAATCAGTGACAAATGACAAAAATCAAAAAACAAATTACAGCCATTAGAAGTTAAACAATGAACATCTTATGCATACATGTCCAAATAAACAATGAAATAGAAAAGCTGAAGATAGAAGAAAATTACACGTGATAAAATATATAAAAGTGTGAGCATAATTGGAATTACATGGAAAAACTATGCACTTACCTTGATGGACAAGTCAGAGACAATCTAGTCCTGCCAACATGTCCAGGTACAGGACCCATATCGACAACTTCAGCTCGTCTGTGGGACAGAGCCTCCATAACTAATCCCACATGCTCTTCATTTACCTGAAATAAAAACCGTAATGTGTAAGTATCACACTTTTTGTACGCAAAACCACTGCTAACATCCAGTAATTCATACCTCAATGGTCACTTCTTCAATTGGTTCAAGCTTCTGATCATTCTCAGTTTTGTACCTGATTCCACACAGGAAGATTGTTCAGGTTGAAACAAGAAGTGCACATATGAAGACAACTGCTTACAGATCATAAAAGTTAAGAATTCTTTCATATTTGGTGGCTAATTCTCAAGCCTTTAAATCTGCAACGTCCTGGTTGCAAACCATGTGTGTGTGTTTGGGTTATATGAGATAGCACGCATTTACAAAATTGTCATGGTTTTGTAAAAGAGTATATACTGTCCCTGACCCAGTATGTAAGCGTGTTTTGTATATTTCAAAAATAAAAAATAACATTCCTGGAGATGTAATCACATGTCATGCAGCAGCAAACATACAGGCCATTATATAAAATAACGGCATATAAATTGTTGAACTATATGCAAAATCAAATAAAAAGGGTACCTCCTCCCCTGGGATTATTTGCTATTATGAATGACACCCCAAATCATGCATTTCAAAATTCAATGCAGAAATTAAATCAAGTTTTACTCTGTTATATTCAAATGCTAGACTCCTGGAAAATAACAAATTAGATTGGCATAACAACTATCTTCCTTGCCCAAGTACACAAGAAACTCACATGACTTTAGGTGGTGAGACAGACAGCTCAAACCCTTCTCGTCTCATATTCTCAATCAAAATACCTGAAATTATAGCATCAAGCTACTTCAGCAGATGTGACAATGCAATAATGTCAAAAGCTTTAGTTGCGAGAGAAAGATACATATGCAGCAACAATTATGTTCATTACAAGAAATAAATCATAAGAAACCGTGGTGAAATTTTAGAGGAACTAACCAAGTTGAAGTTCTCCTCTTCCTTGAACCTCATATGATTCTGACAAGCCAGGAATCACATTTATGGCAAGGTTTGTTTCAGCTTCAGCCGCTAACCGGTGTCCAATTTTTCCTCCGGTCAACTATAAATATTTCCAAAGAACATTAATTTCATATACAATTTCCGAAAACAAGATACCACAGGAAAGTATCATAACATGGTCCAATAGGTTAAGAAAAACTATTAGAGACAATAAGTTGTAATGGCACAAAAAATCAACTTAACAATGGGAGAATATGTAAAAGCAGCCATTGCTTATCAGCATATCCGCATTGCATGAGGTAGCTGTTCTCAACATGTTAACCCATGTGGCTGGAAGTGCAAGGCTTTTACAGTTGCAGCACATATATGCCAGTAAGCATACTTTAATACAATTAAGACTGAAAAAAATGAAGAAACCAAGAGACCCTATTTAGGATACTAGCTTCTAGTAAAATCGTCCCAAGATAGCCAAGTGGGAAAACTATATTTAGGGCAAGGATGTTTTTCCTCTCTTATATCTTGTTCTAGTTAGATCCTCATGAAGAATTATGTAGATTCTAGCCTTTTTAATTTCCTTTTATCTGGTTATGAATCCATTAGTGCAATCCAGACAGATCATTGTTTTTTTTAATGTTTTGCAACTTCAAACTGAAAATATGGCCTTATCTGCAGATAACATCTTAAATTATTCACAACCTGAGAACAAATTCATACACATTGCTTACGGATAGGCATAATGAGCAATAAAAAATTAAATCCAACAACAAAGAACCAAGTATTGTGCGTATGTAAGCACATGTGAATAAACACAAGAGCATACATAACATTCATGAAAGAAGACTTACATGGGTACCATCTCGGCCAGCTAAAGGAGAGTCGTTAACACCAAAAGTCATGGAAATGGTAGGAGGGTCCAACTCAACTGTTGGTAATGCATTCATAACCTAAAAGGTACAATCATCATCAAGATTAGGTCAAAATCCAATGACTTGAGACATAAACCAACATGCTACTCAAGTAGTAATAATCATTATGAACACAAAAAGAACAGGTCCATATCCAATCATGTGTTATATTCAGAGTGAAGGAAAAAAAATGACATCCACCCAGACAAAATGCCTTTACCAAAATTGTAATTCTTACTGTGGCAGAACTAATGGAGATAAAAGCTAAAGCAAAGTCAATGTGATGGGTCAGAAAAAAGTTCCACCACTACATGAATTTCGAGAGTCAAGACTACTGTTCAATTTATTTCAATTGATTTTATGTTCTAGTCAAAAGATGACTTAGATGAGGTACAGTCCTAGATGCATCACTTCACTTGAATCAAAGCACTATACATACTGGTGGCACTATAAGATTACACTTTAGATCCTCAATAGCAATTCTTAAAGCTTGATTAATTTCATGTCTAAAACCCCTAAAAGGACAAGACCAGCTTCAGAGCTAATCCAGCAAAGGAACTTAAAATTACAATTTTGAAGGTCTATAACTGGATAGTTCATCAAATATTTTAACTGAGGACAAATAAAAGACATAAAAATCAAGTTCATTCACAAGACGTGCAAATGATGCCCATTTTCAATGATCAGCAGTTGGTCAGGAATATCTTAGCAACAGTCATGAAGCACAAAAGAATTAAATGTATACTTCAAAGTACATACATTGGCAGTAAAAATGTAGCACATAAACCTGGAAACATAATGTGCATCCATTTAAAGTAATTGTAGAGTTGTGCAAATTGCAATAATGAATAACTTTTATCTGAATGAGATACAAGGAAGTCATTTCAATCTTATTATTGCCATGTCTCCGCGTATGCTACTGAGAAGAGAAGAAACTGAACATAATCTGCCAGACTAGGTATAAAATCAAACAATTGAGAAATATGCACCTGGCTTATTGAAGTTATTTTTCCAATGAAAGAGTGTTATGAAGAGCACATGAAAGAAGAATATTATTGACTCTCTGTGCAAAGAAGGAAGCTACAAGACATACCTCCACATTTGCTACTGTATGGCCTATTGATGGAGTTGTCATCCCAGCCATTGATACTATATCACCGGCTCCTGCACTATCAATGAGAACCATGCTTGTGCCTTTCTTTTTCATTAGCTTCAGAACCTATAAGATGAATGAGTTTTTTAATAGTACAATCACATAGCTGTTTACAGAATACAGTGCAAATCACTCGTAGATAAGGGTCATTATCTCAAAAATTATGTAAGGCGTCCAATTTTAGCCATCTAAAATGCTGTTATGTTTGTGATATATAGCAATTAAAATGATGCTTTGAGAATAATAAATGAGGTACATGCTAGAGCACATGCTGGATAGGAATTGTTCTCAAAACTAAGAAATGAGATGGAAGATCAAAATAGAAATTTAGATTAATATAAGTTATCATTGGCTAAAAATCCTGATGGCTTATTGTGAAAAGATGTTTATGAATTAACTTTGATAGAAGTATGTGGCTAAAACAAAAGTATTATCAAAGTAGCAATGTATGGCAATGTCAGAAACATTGGAGAAAGATAGAAAATTTTCTATATTCTTTGAAAAAATTTTAAGCAGCTCAAGTTTTCATTAATACCACCGGAAGTGAAGCTTTTAGTTCAAATTGAAACATCAAACTACAATCTGACACTCTATAGAACAGGATGAAGCATGAATTATCCATACAATTCAACTTAAATCGGGTGAGAAGGTCCTTATGTGAAATTCAAGGCATTGATTCAATATAATTTCAAGTAAGATGCCAACCTTTCCTTCTTCGATTTTCTCAACACCAGAATCTGTAATACGCAGTCCATGTATTCTGTCCCCAACATGGATGACTCCAGCAGCAACACGTCCTGTTAGGATCCGCCCAAGATAGAAGTCTCGTTCCATCATGGAAACCTAAAATGAAAATTATCAGCCCCTTTCTGAAAGTTAATGAGAGAAATGAAACAAAAGGAGACAGAGAGAATGAGGAAGGGGAGCAGAGCAATAACAGTAGAGAAATGATAATATTTGAAGCAATCTGTTAGTATGCAATATCACAATCTGCTAATAAAAAATGCAACTTTGAACAACTTCTATTAAATATTTGGCCATGAGCAGTTTAGAAGGAAATAACCTCCTCATT
>CATIWO010493396.1:0-20019 GCA_949673435.1 Macaranga tanarius
ATGCATGTTTAGCTATGTAAGAGTGCATGTGATATGATCTATGGGCATGGAAAGGTATTGTGTTGA
Organism: Macaranga tanarius; assembly: GCA_949673435.1. NCBI lineage: Eukaryota > Viridiplantae > Streptophyta > Magnoliopsida > Malpighiales > Euphorbiaceae > Macaranga > Macaranga tanarius. The sequence goes on from CATIWO010493396.1 coordinate 67, forward strand.
TGCAAATGTTGCATGCAATGAAAAATTTTAAATTCCGCACTTTCATTGTTACTCTACATGTACTTTCCTTCATAAAGGAAAAACTTTACTTGGCAAACCTATGAACAGAAAAAAGTAATGACACAAATCACTACATGCTAACAAAATTTTAACATGCTATATAATGTATCAAAAACTAAAATATAATCCCAGCATCAAGGATACATATGTTGTAACCCCAACATCAAACTGATCCATCATCTGCTATAATCATAGACAAAAAATAAATTAGAGCAGCCAAAACTGATTTTTAAACTCCTTTGCACAATCATTTTTCATCAACTGACCAACAAGTAACATCATATCAATACTAAAAACTTACAAAAGCTACTACAATTCATTATCCAGTAAAATGCTAAAATAACAATTGGAATTCTCACCAAGCAAGTTCATGGGCATGTTTGGTATCCCGTCAGAAATGGAATGAGATCAGAAATGAATATAAAGTTTAAAGAACTCTCACCATATATATATAGTTATAGAAAACCTACATAATACAACTCATTGACCACCAAATATTTCAGTATGATAAATTGCAAATTCATTCCATTACATTTGCCAAATTCAGCCTATTCCATGTGCCAAATTCATTCTAACACAAGCATTAATCTAAATTGGTAGCTATTTTATACTACCTAACCCCAACAAATAGCATCAACCACATTAACTTTTGAATATAATTACAAGAATAACAATAACTACCCACAACAGTTTCTCCTTCTTCTTGCTTTTCTCAAATTGAAGCTCTAATCTGGATTTTGAATTTATCAACCCAGATATGATCCACCTTCCTCTTTCAGGAATTTCATCTTCAATCCATTCAAATATCCGATTATATGATTGATTTTTATAAGACCAGAATTTCCTTTATGGATTTAAAGTTATCCATGAAGTCCTGATTACACGCCTCTCTCCACATGGATATTACAGGTTCCTTTCTATAATGCTACTCTTCTTTCCAAAACTTTTATATTTATTAATTTGTTTCTTCAATTTTGTTCTTTTGCTTCAATCTTCATCTTCAATTTTACGCAAAATTCTTAATTCCTATTTTTAATCTTTAGTAGTATGTCTTTGTGCTTCTGCTATATTAACACATGCTGTGGGCATTTTTTACCTTTGCAAACAAATAGGACATGTGGACCATGATATGGACAGTGACTGGGATAAGTGTGCGGCCTGATCTGTTGACTCAGTGCACAATTAGCCTCTGATCGGTCAAATACACTGATTTGATATACTTTTTTAAAGTTCAGACACTCGATTGTAAAAAAAGAAGGTTAGACTCTCAATTAGAAAAAATAGAAAAGTTCGGATACCAAATTTGTAATTTTTCCTTCTAATAAAGACACACACTATAAGGACACTTCACTATTTACAAAGACATCCACTAAAGCTATATATTCTTATCTCTATATTTTATCTTTAGTACGAATTATTTTTGTTCACTACTTTTACAAAATCTACTTTATTCTATTACAATGACACTCCACCTCCCCTATGTTGGTAGTACTAGTTTTTTGACATATGGCTCTACTACATGAGTATTTTTCTTATATAAAGGATAATAATATTTTTCTTCTAATATTATCAATCTACAATATTGTCTATGTGCTTTATCTGAGACCATTATTTTTTCCTTCTCAGAATGATTTATACCATACTTCTATTTTCTTCGGTTTATTCATCTACTCTTGACTACTTTTAGTATTAAATAAAATTCATGGTGTCAAAATAATACTCCTAATGAAAAGATTCTACTGACATCTTTAGTTCATAGACTACTTTTCATACTACCTACTTTAATCTAAAGAATATTATCCCAAAGTTTATCTTATGTGATTGGTTTTTCCTTCTCTTCCATCATTAATGGTTCTTGAGTCATGCCAAACTTTAGTACTATATTGGTTGACACCATGATTGGTCCTCGCCAAATTCTGGAATAGTTTGATAAAATCTCATATGTATCTGTTTGGTTTTAACTAAATTCTAAAATCTTTGGGATGCCTGTTGGATGCATACCGGTAACTTACTAATTTCTTTATGATTAAGACTAGGAAAAATATAATGCAATAGTCCATAATCATAAAAATTTCATACTATGTTTGGATTAACTGATTGATATATGACTGCTTTATTGAAATTTTTTCAACATACTAAATTTATCCATAGTATATTAGATTTTGGTTTTAAAATGTATTGGACTAAGGTGTAAAATTTTTTGAAATGATTATTTTTATGGTGGGTAATAGGTGTAAATATATCACCCTTTGGTTTTTCTTTTATTTTGTTTGCATAACTTGATCCCATGTTATATTTAGATTTTTTCTAATCAACTCTTCTTCTTTAGTGCTATTGCTTTCGATTTGCTCTTTAGATTTATCTTGATTTATACTATCTTTTAGATTATTTTAGTTATATTTACTTTAATTGGTGTTGTTCTGACATATTATGGTAAAATCTTCTTTAAAAGATTTAGATTTCCCACATGTTAGTCCTACTATAATATTCTTCATCTTTTCATTTTCTACTAAAAGTTGGTTTCTAATACTAAATGCTTATCAAGGAATTGATCCGTATGCAACAAAACTATTACTAGATCTGGATAAAAAATTAGTAAGGAAATTCTTTTTCCCTTCTATACATTTAGTACTGTATGCATAATCTAATAAATAAGTTTGCCATTTTAAAATTATGTTGTTAAGATTATTTGTTAGTATTCTTTTTAACTAAGATATAATAGTTTTATTGTTAGCTTCTATAATAAATTTAGATTCATAAATTATTAATTCAAAACTTTTAATTACTTTAATTACTACTAACGTTTCTTCTTCATTTGAATAATAATTTTGTTCAACTTTATTAAAAGTTCCAGAATTATACTTATAAAATTTTTTATTCTTCATCTTTTTCTTTAAAAAATAAAGTGGCACCACATCCTATATCACTAGCCCCAATTATTACTATCTATTTATATGATTCTATAGATAATGATAAGAGTGAAATATTTTCTACAAATATCTTTTATCTTTTTACTAATAATTTATCCTTTTCCGTCCATTCCAACTTTTCATTTTTTTTAATTAAAACTAGATAAAATATAAGCTAAGTTTGGAATATATTTTATACAAACATTTAATAATCCTAATAAAGATTGCAATTGTCTTTTCTCTATTATCTTTTTAGAGAAATCTAATAATTTTTGTGTTATATGATGTTATAATTTAATTCATGTATTGTTAATTATTGATCATAGAAATTCTATTTTAGTTTTTACTATTTTACTTTTACCTTTTCTTAATACTAATAATTTCTCTTCACACCTTTCTACAAACAATATTATATATCTACAGTGTTCTTCTAATGTATTAGAAAATATTAAAATATCATCAATATAAACTAAAGTAAAATTTTTAATAGTTTTATCATTATATTAGTAAATTTTTGAAATTTAGCAGAACTATTTAAATATCCAAATGGTGAAACATTCATTTTGTACAAATCTTGTAGAGTAATAAATGTTATCCAATGTTTATCTTTTTTTTTCTAATTTACAGTAATAAAATCCTAATTTTAGATCAAAAGCAAAAAAAAATTATTTTCTAATTATTTAAATAATATATGTTTATGTGGTATAGGATAAGAAAATCTATTACATAATTCATTTAATGGTTTATAACTTATAACTAATCTTGTTTTACCTCTTGTTTGTTTAGAATGTTATTTATTATAAAAGCACTACAACTATGTTGACTAGTTGATGGACTATAAAATCTTTTTTTTGACATTTCTTTAATATTTATTTCATATTCTTTTAATATTATTGATGTTGCTTTTATTTATTTTTTATATAATTTTATTTTTATTTTTCTTTAATCTTGATAGGTATAATTGTTCTATATTTTGTCCATTTTTCTAAGGGATTTTCTCCTTCGTATGGACCCCACTAGACATCTAATAGTGCAGTTGAGATCTTGTTAATCTTTAAACTTCAATTTTATGGCCATATGATGTTAGTACAGATGTGCCATAGTGTTATTCTTGTATGTTGATATTGTATATTTATTCCAATTGGCAATAAAATAATATTCATTTAAATTAAGTGTTAAGTTTGTTTAAATATTTACCATTTAGTATTATGTTATATGAGTTTATTATCAAGAATAGATAATATGAGTGATAAACTCATTTAGTACATATGCTATCAATGTTTGTAGTTATAGGATTAATATAAGGGTAGTATTAATTAGCATACTATTACCTCTGTCTATTTTTCTTGATCGGTATGTGATATCGATAGTAGGAGGTAGTAAGTCTTATACTACTTGATATGAGATGTTAGAATAGATATGTGGATACTCATATGATGGGTGGATCGAACTGTGGCGAAAGATTTATGATTGCATGAAAATTCACTTTTGTCAACAATTGCAATCTCGGACATAATAGTGCATATAGTCCTTTGACCTGAGACGACACAGTCATCCATATATGGTTGATTAAAATTTATTACCGCTTATATAAATGTGCCAGCCATGTATAGATATATGGCGTGTGGTGGCTCTAGTTGGTTATATGTAAGGATAAGTGATCGACTAAGATGGAATTTATTACTTGGAGTGAACCAGAATAAGATCCTATGCTATCTAAGTTATTCTTGATAAATAAGTACCTGGCCAGGTCAAACCAGACTTACCCAAAAAGTGTTACAATGATAGAAAAAGTTTCTAGTATTAGTCGTGTTTTATCAAGAATTGAACTACAGATGAGGTCATATGATTAAGATAATTAGAGTTTGAATAAACCATGACTCTAGTCGATATCGGGATCTTGTAATGAAGGAACACTTAGTGTATGGTAATTGTGTTATATGGTTCTTGTAGATCTATGGAAACCATTCATTTTTAATTGGGTAGTTATGATATCTACGCTATGGGTCACTTATGACTTATGGGAACTAAATGTGATTAATTGGGATTTTCACATTTAGCATGGAAATGTGTTTCTATAATATTAAGTGTTAATATTATTTCCTATTGCCAATTAGACTTAAACCTAATAAGTCGCACACATAAGAGTTGCATCAATGATGATAATTATTAATTTAATTGTTAATTAAAGAGTTTAATTAATTAATTAAATTAATTGAATTAGATTGGATTTGTGCATGTGCAGGGATCTAGCATATCCTGAAATCTAAATTCAAAAGCTATGACTAATTGTGATTAATTAACTATTAATTTGGACTTGATTTAATATGTGATATTAAGTTCAAGGATTAAATTAATATTTACCTCTAATTGTAGTATGGATGGGCCATGAAATGGACCATAAGGATTAGATATGATGGATAAGATTTGGCTTTATTAATAGTAAAATATGCCCACGAGTTGTCTCAATTAGTTTAGTATATATATGGGCCTTGTTTAAGAGTTAAACAAGTCCATGAACTTAGCCCAACTCATTAAAAGTTATTAAAGTCAAAGGTTAAGGTTATTCTTGTAACCAAACTAATCTCGCTTATTTAAAGAGTAAGACCACCTAAACAAAAAACTATGCATACATATGGTTAGAGTGTGAGACACTCAAAAGGCACACATGTATATAGCTTGACTGTGAGACACTCAAACTCACATATGTATGAAGTTTGAGTGTGAGATACTCAAAGCTATTTTCATATGTATGTTTTTAAGTTAGTGGGTTTTGTAGAGACAAAAACTAATGCACATTAGAGAGCTTTTTTTTATTCTTACACTATTAAGAGAAAAATAGAGAGAATTCTCAATAGTTGAGATATCATCTTCTTCTTTCTTCTTCATCTAAGTGTAGAGAGTGACAAAAATCACAAGTATTGTAAGCTCTTAAGCAAAAGGCCATTATTGTATGGGAGTTATACAAACATATATCCTTATTTGACATTTATTAGAGGTTGTTATAAAGTCCTACACATTCAAGTTTGGAAGAGTTCTAGCAAGTGTTATAGGTCATCATCAAGAGGAGAGGCTTGTGGGTAGTTCTTCGTCATCCTTGAAATCTCATTAGAGCAACTTATATGTTTTAAGCTAGAGGCTTCACATTTGGTGAGCTTGGAGCTTGTAGATCATAACAACCAAAATCTTGTCAAGTGTGCTACACACTTTAAGAGTTTATAAGTGTTAATAAACTCTTAGATTATAGGACTTTTGGCTTATAGTGTTTTGTGTTATTTGTTGCTTTGATATTAATAGTTACTATAACTAAATTTAAACTTGAATTGAATCCTTTAAAAGGAAATTATATATATATATATATATATATATATCAAAAATCACTTTTGGTATATAAATAAAATCTTTTTATAGGAAAGTGAATATTGATATACCAAAACTGTTTTGGTAAATGAGTGATTAGTAAAACCCTAAATGATGTGTATATATACATCTTTTTTTATAGGATTTCTATTAGAATATTCATTCATATTTATGTTCTTTTGAGAAAAGAAAAACATAGAGAGAAAATTTATGAGAAATATGTTAGCACAACAGCACCACTTTAGGCATCCTATTCGTATGGATACTAGTAGAGGATGTAGCTCTAATAACAACATCTTAAATCTGACAGAACATACAAAAGCTTGAGGTAGGGTGTCACCGGAGTGAAATCCCTCTCATCCTTCTAATAGTCTCACCTTGTAATCATCTTGGTGAGATTTTAGAACTAATTTGTTAATTTAACCAAATTATATAGATCCTATGAGGGATCTAATGATTAAAATTTTTATTTTTACTACTTGTTTATCAATCAAAACCCAATAAATACAGCTTAAAGAGGCTTCATCATATCCCACAGAGTATGGATGGGGAAGACTGGTTGAAATTAAACCCTTTCTATCTTTTTGCCATCCAATCCCTCCACTTACACAAAATTAACTACCTTTTTCTTCACATTATTTCCCACTTTTAGGATCATAAAATAATGTCTTTTCCTTCAACAACTTTGAAATTTTCCCATTGGCTGAAGAATTCAAGGCGATTCTAGTTTATTCAGATGATTCGTTCAAATAAATTACACTTCCACAGTTTGGTACACCAAATTTGAAAGATTGTTTAGCAGTAAAATGGCCTGATTATTCAACATCCCTCCTTAATCTTCATTTTGACATGTTTGTGGTAATAGGATTATTCTAGATTTATTTTTGGAGGTTGTTGTAGCTATCAATAGTAAGGAAGTCTATCGTCGCGAATGGCTGCTCTTTGTTTGTATGCTTAATTCTTAGTAGTTTTACTTTATCGTGACTATGACTTCTAGGTTATGCACATCCTAGACTAAGTGGAGTCAGGTATCAACCCCATGCCTATCATTCTTGCTGGGACTCTTATTGGTCTAGATAATATCCTTGAGATACATCATTTTACATGAAGTCTGATGTTGTTAGAGGTAAAAAGGTCTATTCTTCCTTTCATTATGTATGTTTATCTTTTAATTGCTTTATTTTCTGTAAATTTGGCTTCAGGAGAAATTAAAGTTGCTAGTACCCCCATAGGACTTTATGAAGTACAAGGCTAAATAAGTTCAGACTCGACTAGTTCAAAAGCTCCTTGCTGACCTGAATGAGTGGTTAGCCACCTTTCATGAGGCTGAAGTTTAGTGGATATAGCCTTGGTAAAGGATTCAGTATGTGACTCTTCGAACATATACCCACTATGTTCCCTTAGTTGGACTTCACTACTGTTTTTTCTACTATCTAGATCATATGTACCGTTAATATGGCGAAAAACATATGATTATGCAGCCTTTTTATGACTTTTGGCCTTGGCCTTTTTTTTTAGAATTTTCTAGAGAACCTGTCAGCAACTTGGCCTCATCGTACTATCAGATGGGGCATATTATATAAAGAGGATAACACTACAGATGATAATTATAAGAGCTGAATATAATTACAACAAATAGAGAAAGATGAATTTATTAAGAATTTGAAAACCGGGGAGATTTGCAAGGCTAGTATTCGGGAGTTAAGGTAGAACAAGAGGAAGAGACATTATATTTGTTTTATTCTTTAGTTTTAGCATTTTAGTTTATATTTTAGCTTAGTTTATTTGATGTTTTCCCTTTGGGTTAGTGTAGGATATGAAAGGCAGACTAGAGGTTTTTTGTGATGGGTTGACATCGAGGAGGAAGCCGATGTTTTATGTTTTTGAGTCACCACATGCTCACATAGAATATTTGGAAAATAAATTCTAAACTATATAGAATCCACTTCCCTTGTCAGAGATTCTAGTCTGGGAGAGGTTTCTACTTGACTATTTCTCATTATACAAGACCTACGATACTTATTACATCACCTTAATTTCGGATTTATGATGTCAAGTAAATGCAACATCCAGAACATACATTCGCATCCACAATGTACATACAAATATAATCACATTCACAATATAGCCATACATTGCAGAATAATAAGAAATAAATGGGGAAAGGGATAAAGAATATAATGCTTTGATCAAATCCTAATAAATACATTAAAAGGAAAAAAAAAGTACAGAAAAGGAAATCTAACCTAATTTAACAAGCATGCTATCCATTCATTAGAAAAAAAAAAGAAAAATAAACATCCATCTACAACCATTCACAGCAAGCATGTTCAGCAAGACAAATCATATAAAATGGCATAAATAAACAAAAGGCAAAATAAAAGAAATACATTTATTATGACCTCAAATGTTTTGAACAATTTGGATTTTCCATGCCACATAAAGTAATTTTCACAAAGGTATAAATTTTGAAATGTGAATGCCAAGATTTAATTTTTAATGCAAAAATTGAACAAAAGTGGAAATCTTTTAGTGAAAATAAAACAAAAATGAAGATTTGATAATGAAATGTAATTTGGACTAAATTCATAAAAAAAAATGCATAAAGATGGGAACTTTGAGCTGGAAATGCAAATTTTGCACGAAAAATGTTATTTTTATACCACGATGATAAAAATGTAAAAAATAAAGTAAAATGTAATTTTGATGATGAAAATGCTATTTTTACACCAAAATAATAAATATGCATAAAACTCAACAAAATCTAGTTTTAACAACAAAAATGCAGCCTTTATATGAAAAACATGACTTTTTATGTCAAAGATAATGGAAATGCACATAAATGCAAAAAAAAAAACCGAATGTTAATGCAAAGATACAACCTTTATGCTGCCAAAAATGATAAAAATGAGAGTCTAATGCAAAAGATGCAAAATTGCATGAGATATAATAAAAATGATAAATCTATAACAAAATGCGATTTTGATGCAAAAATGCAACTTTAACATAAAAATACAACTTTATGCCAAAAGGGTCTAAAAATGCAATTAATGTGATAAAAACATAAACTTTAAAGCAAAAATGCAATTTTTAGATTAAAAATATGATTTTTATACCAAAAGCAATAAAAATACAAACTTTAGAACTAAAATGCGATTTTAAAACCAAAGTGAAAACTTTATAGATTTTGCACACGTGGATTTTAACCAACTTGTTCAAAATGTAAAAAAATACACACAAAAATAATTAAAAATGCAAATGCATGTCAAACACTGATATTAACCTGCTTCTATCTTCACTAATCACATATCTTACATTAAACTAATTCTCAAAACACATTAAAATCACAAAGAAGAAAGGGATAGAAGAAGAGAATGCAAAATACAAGAAAATAAATATATACAATGCATTTTGGGATCCTTGGATAGTTGGCTAGGCCTTCTAATAAAAAGACTAGTCAAGTCTTAAAGAGGTGATCTTTAGGCCATCCTCGCCAAAGATTGAAAAATGGCGTGAAACTGTGATTTTACACCTCTTGAAGCATGCTTTGACCAAGATAAAGGCTCAGTTTGGTTCAAATGAAGCTAAATCAATCTAAAAGAACAAGGTATGGATTTAGTCCAAATACGTATCTTGAGTTTTCAATCCAGTAGAGACGGGTAGATTTTGCTAAAAAGGCCCTCCTCAAAATGGAGAAAAGATTTAAATTTATAGAAAGCCAGGATTTTGCTCATGGCGCGTGGCCATGAGTGTGATAGGCATATGCCCATGCTAATGGGCACGTGGCCATTAGGATGGGCACAAGCCTTTTTATGCTGATGACTGGGATTTTTAGGTCTTTTGAGATCCTGCTGGTCTTGTTTAAGTGTTTTCAGACTCACAACAGACATAAAATTTAGAACTTTATTAGTTTAGAAGTGAAGAGGGTTTTATTTTAGGATTTTGGATGGTCAAAATGCACCTTCAAAACTCCAACCACTATTCTCATGCATTCTTCGGTGAATTATTTTCATTATTGGACCGTTTTGGAGGATTTTCAAATTTTAAGTGTCAACAATTAGTCGTATAAGGCAATCCAATTCATTTAATTAAGGCACAAATGTTCATACAAATTGCGTATGATATTTCTCCTGTCGTTAGATGGCTTGCCTTTGGAAGTTTTCCAACTAACTATTTTTACTCTCTTTCTCTCCTTTTATTTGTCCTTAATTTTTGCTTAGGCTGCACTTTTATAGAGTTTTCAACCTAGCAGGACCTTCTTTTTTTTTGTCTATAATTTTTGCCTAAACAATCTCTTTTGAGGTTTTCTCCCTAGCAAGATTTTATATAAATTATTTTTTAAGTTTGTCTAGGTTAATGGGCTCTCTAAATTCATTTCCCTCTAAATCTAATAAAATGGCAGCGCCTTTTAAAAAAACTTTCTTTACTAAGTAAGGTCATTTCCAATTTGGTTTAAACTTGCCTTATGGGTTATCAAAATTGGTTTTATGTGCTTCAATACCAAGTCACCCTATTTTATCTTCCCTAGCTTTGTCTTCTTATTATATGCTTTAGCTATCCTCTTTTAATACAACTTAAAGTAATATATGGCTTTTATCCTCTGTTCATCCAGTAAGGTTAGTTGTGCTAATATACTTTTAACCCACTGACACTCAGGAATTTTAGCTTCTAACAAAACTCGTAAAGACTGGATCTCAACTTCTATTAGCAACACTGCTTCACATCCGTACATAAAAAGAATATAGAGTAACTGCAGTAGATGTTCTTGTAGTTATTCTATACCCCATAATACACATTACAGGTAATTAGACTAATCTCTGTAATTATCCATCATCTTTACTAAAATCCACTTAATATTCCTATTAGCAACTTATACCACTCCATTAGCATGGGGTCGGTATAGGGAGCATCGATGATGTTCTATCTTGTGCTAGTGGAGCAATGTAATAAATTTTTATTGAAATTAGACACTATGATTGGTAACAATATGATGTGGCAACCCATATCTGCATATTATATTCTTCTTTATGAACATTTTCATCTACTTTGATCCTATAGATGTATATGATTCATCCTCCACACACTTAAAAAAGTACTCAATTGCCACTATGATATAACGATGCCCGTTAGACATAGTCGACCTTATTTCTACCATAATATTAATCTTCTAAGCTGTAAAAGGCTAGGGAGATGTCATTCCCTAAAGCTTTATTAAAGGAAAATGATTGACATCCCCACAAGCTTGGCAGTTATAACACTTCTTTATAAATATAATACAATCAGTTTCCATAATTAGCCAAAAATACCACTGTCTAGTAATCTTTTTAGCCAGTACTGTTCCATTTATATAAAGTCCACAAACACTAACATGTATTGATTCCATAGCCCATTCAACTTATTCCTTATCTATATAATGCAGATGTACTCCCGATGGCATTCTTTTATACAATATTCCATTATGGCTAATGCATTGTCTTAACAGCATTCTCAAGGACATTCTTTCTTTTCTATTTACATCCTCGGGAAACTGTCCTATCTTTAAATACCTCTATAGGTCATAAAACTATGGTTTCTCACTAGAATTTACTGGAATTACTCTTATTTCTTTATAACAAGGAGTTCGTGATCTAGCAAGAATAAAAGGCTTGATTTCTATTTATTTACTATCTTCCCACATTAAAGCTAAAGTAGCTAAGACATCAGTAACTTGGTTATCTTCTCAAGGCAAGTAAATGAACCTGTATTGAGTGAATGATAGTGTAATGGTGGCTACAAAGCCCTAATACAATTTCAACTTATCTTTCCTAACTTTCCACTCCTTCGACATTTGCTTTATCACCAACATTGAATCCCCTTACAACATGATTCTTTTGCCCCCATACTTTGTAATACTTCTAACCTAAAGATATAAGCATCATATTTTGCTTGGTTGTTTGTTACTTTTTACTCTAACTTCTTTGCCATCAGAATCATTCCACCTTCGGGATTAATCAAAATCACACCAATACCTACCTCTTTGTTTTTTTACTGCTCCATCAAAGTAAATACACTAACTCTAGACTTTGATTACCCCCAAGTGTTTGTCTAGAAACTTCAATTCCCATTCCTAATCATCATATATCAAATTCTGAGCCAAAACTCTGCAACTGCCCTTCCCTTTATTGCCTTCTTGTCCACATAATCAATATCAAATTATGTAAGTAACACCAACCATCTAGCCAACTTTCTAGTAAGTAATGGTGTCTACTAAAGGTATTTCAAAGGATCACTTTAACACTACTTGTACCTTGTATGATTGAAAATAATGTCATAGCTTTCTGGTCACCCAAATTACTACTAAACATGTCTTTTCTACTAAATTATATTTGGCCTTGTAAGGAATAAACTTCTTACTTAAGTAGTACACTGCATGCTCTACTCTATTATAATTTTCTTATGCTAACATTGCCCCCACTACTTCCTTTTCAATGACTAGATACAATATCAAAGGTTTCCCAGCCTCGGTGGTCGTAATACTGGTGGATTGATGTGGGTTGAATTATATACCTTAGCTTCTATGGCTAAATATAGAATAAGCAAGGGGTCGAACACAAGGGAAATGGGGAAATCAAGTATTAACCGAATAGATACTAAGATGAATAGGCTAACCAATATGTCAAGTTACAATTAATCAAATTATAGACCTAGTTAAATAGTAAAATCACTAAAGTATGCAATTAATAAAAAATAAAATAACAATAATATTCAAAGAAGTGTAGGTGGAGATTACAATATAGAATAAAATAATGAATTATTAACACAAGTCAATTTTATTAACTATGAATGAAATAATTGGAGAATTAACCTATTATCTTTAAAGCTTATCTCTAAGTCATTTAAAGATGTCTTTGAGTAGATTTACAAGCACTCTTATGTCAATGTAGATGTAAACAAAGATTATGAAGCCCTTTGCCAATTCTTGTTACCCCTTTAGAAGTAGATTCTCTATCTTTAGTCCAATCATTTAACTTAAGTGACAACAAATGCTTTTCCATCAAAAATCCGAACTCTTGTTGTGAATTTTTGACTAAGACATTACATATGGTGATCAAGCATACGTAACACAATTAAGAACTCAATTGAAGTCAAATCACGCATCCATTAATATAAAACAAATAATATAATTCATTGAAACTATCATCCATAGCAATTCTAACCTATAAAGCACTTAGCCTTGATACATTATGAATAAAACCATAAACATACACAAACAATATACAATTATCAAGAGAATTATAAAAAAGAAGAGTTAGAGAAACTTAGGAACAAAATTAGAATCTCTAAATAATCTCTTTTAATAATAACTTGATAAAGAAAATGTCTACAAAGCAAATGCTATTTTGATCTTCCTTGAATATACACCAAAAGATCTTCAATGTCCTAACTACTTTTTGTCTCTAAATTTCTATGAATGTTCTAATAATGTTCTATATCTTCCAATATCTTTTCAGAGATAAAATAAAGTACTTATATATTTTAAAGTTAATAGCCAAAGGGTATAAGTCATATAAATCAAGAAGTTACAAATCTTGGTGAAGGATCACATTGCTTCAATATTAGTAGTCACTTCAAGGGCATTTTTAGCAATCCAAATGAGTGAATTAGGTCCAGTTGTCTTTATAAAATTATAGCGCTCTGAATTAGATTTCCATAGCCACTTGAATCGCTTAAATTTGAGTTTTGTAGGGGAATGTATGGCCAAAAGAGTGCAACATGGTCTGAAGGATCATGACTCTTCACATCATGCCGAGTCGTGACAATTCCTCTCTATCATGACTCATAAATGATAAGGGAAGGAGTGCTGAGTCATAACAGTCAACAAACCCTTTAAAGCTTGTTCCCCCCATTCTTTTGACCTTGAATGACTTCAATATGTCCATATGACTTTCCTAAACTTCAAAAACATCAATAAATTATTCAAATTCATATGAATTTATGAAGAAAAATTAAGATCAAAAGCATTTGTAATTGTGAATGAACTGCATCAAGATTAAACTAAAATGTAAACTAAAATGTGAACTAAATGCAACCTAAATATGCATGAATCATATTAAAATTACTATGCTAATTGCAATGTATCATGGATGCATTAAATAGTTCTTAATAGTCTCGAAAGCTTGCTAACACTTCTCATCCCACACAATTGGCTAGTTTCTTAGAAGCTTAAAGATTGGTTTATAGATCATGGTTGACTTGGTAATAAATCTACTTATTTACTGTAGCCATTCTATAAACCCCTTCACCTCCTTTTTTATTTTGGGTGTAGGCATCTCACTGATGGCTTTTACTTTGTCTAGATCAACCTCTATGCCCTTCTAACTAACTATATGCCCTAGTAATTTTCTTAAAGCTACTCCAAATACACACTTCTTTAGATGTAATCTGAGGTTGTACTTTTCTACCCTCTTTAAGAACTAATATAATGCTTCAAAGTTCCCCTTAATGATTGAAGACTTTACCATCATATCATCCACGTAAACCTCAATCTCCTTATGAATCATATCATGCAATAAAGTAGTTTCCATCTTTTAGAATATTGTTCCAATATTCTTTAATCCGAATGGCATTACAATGTTGTAATAAATTCACCATTCTATAGTGAATGACGTCTTCAGTTTATCTATTACTACCATCATAATTTTATTATATCTTGAGAAACCATCCATAAAAGAATACATTATGCTTGAAGCTACGCGATCCACCAGTGTGTTGATGTGTGGCAAAGGAAAATCATCCTTAGGACAGGCCTTGTTTAGATCCCTGTAATCAACACATATCCTAACCTTCCCATCCTTTTTAGGAACTGGCACTATATTAGCTAACCACTTCGTGTCGTTGACTGCCTCGAGGAACTTAGCTTTTCACTGCTTCTTCACTTCTTTTTTAATTAATAGAGCCCATTTTGGCCTTAGTCTTCTGTTCTTCTATTTTACTAGTGTGACGTGTGGATATGTAAGGATCATGTGCCCTGCAATCTCTTGATCTATCCCAAGCATATCCTCATAACCTAAGCAAATAGTTTCTATCTTTTTATTAATATTTCTTTTATTTTCTCTCTCTCATCAGGAGTAAAATTAGAAGCCATTAATATGTTTTTAGGATTTTCAATTGTGCCTAAATTAAATGTTTTAGTTTGCACATAATTAATGTCAAATATATGCATGAAATGCTCATTATGATGAGAATAACTATTAATAAAGACATCACATAAATAAGCAAAATCATACTTTATTGCATCAACCTTAGAATAAAATAAACCATCAGTCTCATATAGTCCAACTAAATAAATATCATAATCATTATAAAAAAATCAATATTGGAGTTCTGAGTAAAGATCTCCAAATCTGCAACAGTAGTAATGTTCTCAACATCCTTATTTGTGGCAGCATCTCCTTTCACAACATCTTCAACTTTTGACTTCATGTCATATAGTGCAACATCTTTTCCTTCCACTTTAGGCTTCTCATCCTCTATCAGCTCTTCTATCTCGATGACCTTAGGAACTTGTGCACCATTTTCTCTTCCTTTGTCTTCATCCTAGCAAAATATTCAATAAATATCTCAATCCTAAGGATCTCTTTACCAGCCAGAAACAACGGTTCAGGTTTACTAGTAGAAGGTTAAAAATTACTCTCTTTCACGAACTTCTCCTCCAGCTTCTAGTTTTCCTCATTGTTAGGTCTATCTTTCTTGCCATGGTAGCCAATCCCATACTTTAATATTGTTATCTTAAGATTAATGAATTCTAGTGGCCCATTTTGATTCTTTCCCCATCCTAAACCTGGCATTAAATTCATTCCCCTCATCATATTCACTATTTTGTCATTAATGGAATCCTCATACAACATGCAAACCTCAAAGCTCAAACTCAGAGGAATTTTCTTATGAGCTAATTTCAAAGCTACAATGCCTCAGTTTCAGTAGCAATGGTAACTACCTTCTCTTTGTGTTAATCTTCTAGTGGACAGTAGAGGGGACTCTAGTTAATGGATGAAACCAAGGTCTTCCAAGCAGTACAACAAAGGTTTCTGAGATGTCAATCATATGTAGAGTTATCCAGGATTTAATAGGACTAGTCTTGATTAAATCTCTAAAAGTACCTTCCACAAATCTGTTGGTATCATCATAAGTCTTGATAATAACATCAGAAGGTTATAGGTTAGCAGTCGCAAGCCCTAGCTTAGGTAAGATCTTAAGAGGGCACACAATGATTGCAAATTCATTATTCACCATTATATAGCAAGTCAATTTTCCTTTTATCTAAGCCTCAATGAACAATGCCTTATGGTGATCCCTTCCTTCTAATAGCAAGTCCTCATCTATAAAGACAATAGCTCCTTCAAGTTTTTGCATTAATGAGCTCACTATCTGTTCCAGAGTAATACTAGCTGGGATTTTCTTTTTATTCAAAGCTCGAACCATTGCATACCTACGGACTTTAGAATGCATTAAGAGTTCCCATACACTAATGTGAGGTACGAGGTTGGCACTGGAGATTTGCATTTGTGATATGGGTCGACATCAGGGAGGAAGTCAATGTTCTTATTTCGGAGTTACAACCCACCCACACGAAAATTTAGGAAATAGATCCTCAACTACATAAAATCCATTTCCCTTATCAGAGATTCTGAGTTTAGGGAGAGGTTTCTACTTGATTGTTTCTTGTTATACTCGACCTACTCTGCTTATCGCTTCACCTTAGTTTTAGATTCATGATGACAAGAATATGCAAACATTCACAACACATATAGCATCCGCACAAGCACATCATTATAACCATACATCATAAAATAATAAAAAAGGGAAAGGGATTAAGAAGTATAAGGCCTTGAATACTTGTTAATACATCAAAGAGAGAGAAAAGGTTCGGAAAGATAAATTTAATCTTAAATCTAATAAATACCTACAAAACAAAGGTTAGCATAACAATATGTGATCCATTCATCTATTCGTCCATCCATCCACATCACAAGCAAACCTAACAAAAAAAATCACAAGAATACAATTATATGATTCACTCACATTTGTGGTATTTAGGCATGTTTCTAGCAACCTAAAAAAAGGATACAAAGTAATTAAATATTATTATTTTTGACATCACAGGACTAAAAAGAAATGCAATTCTAGCCTTAAATATAATTTCATGCAAGTAAGTAATTGTTTTCTTAAAAGAAATGATAAGGACGAGAAAAGATTCTCAATTTCATCCTAAAATAAAATTTTCTATACTTATGGAAAGAGACAAAGCCAATTGTCAAACTCTTATATGCATGGAAACCTCATTTTAGGACAAAACAAAGATTTTTACATTCTACAACAAAATATTAAAGATAATGAAATCGTAGTTTCTAAGTAGGAACTAAAACGAGGTTCAAAATCATTTTTTTACTAACCATGCACTCAAGATCAACATAATTAGGATGAATGATCGAAATCCACAAATTGGTCACAATTATACTGATTTGAATAGATGATTGGTAAAAACATGCAAATTAAACCACCTAAAATAAAAATTTTAGAAAATGCAATTTTAATGCAAAACTAATATAAAAGTGTGATTTTTATATAGAAAATACAATTTTAAGGCTGAAAATGCAAGTTTTAGTAAGCAATCCAAAATAACATAATTTTTATGCTAAAAAGACAGGAAAATACAAAAAAGGCAGAAACACAAAAATTATATCAAAGGCTAGAAAAATGCAAAAGTGCAAATAAGACACAATTAATAAGTCATATAAATCAAACAACAAGCAAGGGGAGCAAGACTTTAACCTTACACAAGCAAAATATTTTTCATAAGTTTATTAGCTAAGTTTTGGGATTTCGAGTGTAACAATATGCGATACTAAAAATTAAATGTGCAAAATGTTATTTTCGGTCCTTAGATTGTGTTTTTAAGGCTAGGCTTATTTTTATATAATTAGGAGAAGTTGAGGACTTCTCAAGGGTCCGTACAAGCCATCATCACCCATACTTGCAAAATGGAGTGAAAATATAACTTTGACTGCCTTTAGAGTGTGCTTTGACAAAGATATGGTGGGGTTTGGTAATTTGGGTCTAAAACCTAATAAAAATGAGGAAATAAAGGACTAGTAGTGTGTCAATGTCTCCTCGAGAAGTGCTTCCAAAGCTCAAAAATACCTAAAACTAGTGTGGTTTTTAGTGTCTATCAAGATAAAGTTTCCCTATATTTTTTACAAAGTCCCTTAATTTATCAAAAATAGGGTATTTATAGAGAAATTTGACTCTGGACCTTAATCCACATGCATGGATCATATGATCCACACATGTGGATTGATAGCGGATCACATGATCCACACACATGGATTGATAGTGGATCACATGATCCACAAACGTAGATCATCAATCCACATGCGCGGGTCGATGGTGCATATGGTAGACACGTGTTGGATGTGCAGTCTGAGCACTTTGAAAGGTGATTTAGTCTTTTCATGCTCCATTGGGGCTATTTTAGGTGTTCCTTCACTGAAAATTCAAGTTTAAAGGGTTTTGGATGTCGACTCGAGTGTTTAGGGCTCTTTGGATCAAGTTAGCACTCTCTAAGGAGCTTTAGCCTACATTAACTATCCTCTTTACTAATGTAGTTTTCATCACTGGACCTTTTGTAGAGGACCATCAAAATTTAAGTATGAACAGTTTCCCTATTTAACATGTGTTAATTGAGTGTACTCGAAAGAGGCTTAGATTATGTCAGTACTTGTGGAGCAAATAAGGTGACATACAAGAAGTTAGAGTACTTACTACACTTACCTTTTGGTGGGATGTTGGCAAAGACTTGTCTCATAGCTTGAGAGTTGTGTTGCTAGTTCTCGTGTGGTCGTTGTTGGTGTTAGGTGGTAGGGATCATCATTTGTGGTACTGTATAGCTACTATGGGCGTCAAGCGGGTGTTGTATATCCATTTAAGGCATTCATGTAAGGTGCTATATATCCATTTAAGCCATTTAAGTGGGGGTACTGTATATCCATTTAAGGTGTTCAGGCGAAAAGAACATCATAGGGTGTTATATATTCATACAAGGCATTCAAACGAGGGTGACATATATCCATTTAAGTCATTCAGGCAGGGTGCCTTATATCCATTAAAGGCATTCAGGTGGGGTGCCGCATATCCATTTAAGGCGTTTAGGTAGGGTGCCATATATCATTTGAAGGCATTAAGGCAAAGTGTACTGTATATCCATTTAAGGCATTCAGGCAGGGTGTCGTATATGCATTTAAGGCATTCAGGCAGGTGTGCCATATATACATTTAAGGCATTCAGGTGGGCACCGTATATCCATTTAAGGCATTTAAGCTGGGTGTTGTATACTCATTTAAGGCATTCAGGTGAAAAGAACATCATAGGGTGTCGTATATCCATTTAAGGCATTCAGGCAAGGTATATCCATTTAAGGCGTTCAAGCTGAAGGAAAGTGTGTGTAGAGAACAATGAAAATGCGGAATTTAAAATTTTTCATTGCATGCAACATTTGCATCAAACATAAAACACTTCCAAGCCCATAGATCATATCACATGCACTCTTACATAGCTAAACATGATTATGAACAACATGGCATGTCAA